>PVIA01009917.1:0-56396 GCA_004024845.1 Tonatia bakeri | reverse complement strand
CGCCTCTCCTCACCCCGTGCCAGTATTTTACTTTCACTTTCCCTACAACTCTCCGTTTAGCTGTGCTCTCCAGGCTGAGTTCGCGTCCCAGCCCGTCCTGCGGACTTCTAGGGGCTTGTGTGTGACTCCTTACTGCCAAACTGGTTTAGGAGAGAGGGCCGCAGGACACGGGCCTCATGTCGCACCCCTCGTCCTCGCATCCATTGCCCCCGTGTTGGCGCCTTCTGCCTGAGATAACCCTGTCAAAGGCCTGGCCTTGACTCCAGCTGGTGCTCTGGTGTGAAGCACAGCCCCTCTGCCTTCCCTGTGCTTTTCAGATGGGCGTCATGCCCTGACTCCAGTCTTGGGATGGCAGCCCTGACGCCTCGTCTTGCAAGGCCTGGCTCCCAGGAAGGGAGCATGTTCATGGCCCTGGGCTGGTGCTGTGCTGTGTCCCCCAGGTGCCCCTTTTGGAATGAAGGGCTGATGATTACAACTGCTGGGAGTGCTCCTGGCAGAAAACCCTTAGCTGTCAGCCCCCTGGGGGACTCCTGGCCCTAGCTAGGGTGTTGATTTCAAAACCAACAGACCCCCCTGCAGGCCTGTCTCCTAGGCTCAGAGTTCCAGGGACTCCAGCCTGCCCCACACCCCTCAGCCTGGGTCTCCAGAGCTTCTGAAAAGACAACCTCTGCTTACCTGGTTTTACATCTTCAGCGTCACCTGGATTCTCTTGTGGGGTTCTGCCACCCTCTTTCCAACTATTTCTTCAAGTGAGACTGAGTTCTGCAGCTTTAAATATGGAGAAGAAGGTACACTTACTAAGCTTTCATACGTAAGCTTAAGGAAGGTTTCCCTCTGCATGAAACCAAAAATTATATTTCTCTGCCTGAGAGACCTTGATGCTGTATTATAGCTATTTTCTCTGTTGTTATTTCTGGCCAGCTTTCTTCCAGCTATACTAGAACCCATTCTGGAGGGACTAGATGATTCACTTCTGTTGACTTTTAACTGCTCCTGCTTTAGCCTGGCTGCTCTGGTTAACAAGCCTTCTCAAGGTTAGGAGATATAAAACAAAATACCATAGGGAGAGATGGAATAAAATAGGTTGTATAACAGCAAAACTGCACTGACTACAGTTATGAGCATCTTTTATAGAAGTTCCAGTTAACGGAGACTTGGAGGTGCTGAGATATCACTGAAACCTTCTGCAATGCCACATGGAAAGGGAATGTGTGCTACACTGATATTCTTGTCTCTGTGTTTAACTTGGGCCACGAAATGCAGAGAAATTGGTTAACTGGATAAGTGGTCCTAGTTTTACCCCAAACTTTGTGGCTCTGGATATGCCCATTGCCACTTTAGATGTCTGTTGTCACTTTGTCACTTCTGTTGTTTGGTAAAAACAGAAAATTGGGTTGAGTGTTGCTATGGGCTGAATATTTGTACCCTTCCCATGTCCCACCAATTTATGTGTGATGGTATTGGGAGGGGTCTTTTGGGGGTGATTAGGTCATGAGGATGGAACCCACATGAATAGGATTAATGTCCTGATAGAAGAGACCTGGCTAAGCTTCCTCTCCTTCCATTATGTGAGGACATTGTAAAAAATTGCATTCCACAGCCTGGAGACTGCTTTCACCAGAACTGCACCATCCTGGCAGCATGATCTGGGGCTTCCAGCCCCCAGAACTGTGAGCAATAAATTTCAGTTGTTTCTAAGCCACCCAGTCTATGGTATTTTGTTACAGCAGCCTGAACAGACTGAGGCAGGTGCCAGGCTCCGTGTCTACCATTTCTCATAAAGTTTGCAATACCAGAGAAATCCTACCAGGGTCCTTAAGGTCTAGTGGTTTGGGTGGGGGACCTACCAAAGCTTTACCTTCCGTATGACAGCTGATTCTCAGGAGTGGATTCATTGCTCGCCTCTTTGCCGGCACCTTCCCTGAATGGTAGATAAGGCCACCTACTTATTCATAGTGTTTCCCCTTGTAATGCTTGGGTTTATTTGTTCTGCCATAGAATGTTGTTTTTAACTCCCAAGAAGGAAGAGTGAAACAAGAAAATAAAACCTCACTATTTTTTGTGGGAGTTGTTCACCTTACAACCAGATGGTTTGCACAGTTAGATGCTTCGTTGTAGATCTCAGCTCCAGCCCTGTGCAAACACAGGCCAGCTACTGATACCCCCGTATCTCAGTTTTCTCTTTAGAAAAATGGGGACATATACTGAATGTCAATTGTAATTGAAAAATAAAACTAATTTTTTTAAAGATTAAAAAAAGAAAAATGGGGACAATTAGTATCTACCTCATAGGGTTGCTATGAATTTTAAATGTGTGTAGTCTGGTGCTTGGCACATAGTAGGGCTCAATGAATATAGATTTTAATTTTATTATTTGATCTGTGATAACATGACCATCACATAAAATTATGGGAAGCTGGGTGATTACTGTTATAGAGGATGATTACAGTGAAAATAATACTTAGTCTTGAAGGGCATCATTTAGCCTTAGACAAGAGCTAATCATCTCCCTGCATCTCATGTTAGCGCTGTGACCGCAGGAGGAAGTAAGGCCTGGTGTTGACTTCAGCATAAAGGTCTAGAGAAAGGGTAACAATTGAATAGATGACAATTTATGAGTTCAAAACTCAGTACTCAGCAAAAATAGAATGGTACAGATTTCTCACATACTGTACAGTCTGAGGTGGGAAAAAATAACTCCGAGAGGGAAAAGGATAAAATAGCGTAGGCGTGTCTCAAAGTGGCCCAGGAAAGAGGCCTAGGAAAGTGGTTGCTCCTTTGAAGTTCGATTGAAATGAATCTATTCTATACCCAAGAAACGAAGGCATGGTTTGCAGTGTATGTTTAATTTTTTTGCTCAAAAATATGTAGCCAAGAGAAAGCCAAGGAAATATTTTCGTGGAAGGGAAGCCAACTTTGCTGTTGTTTCTGTGTGGGCGGCAAGTGCTGTGTTGTTATTCTTGCCAATCAATAACCAAACTTCAGAGTCTTGATAGACATTCCCGTTCAATGATTATAACCTTATCTCTGGTCTTCAGGGAGGTCAGTGTTGAAAGTAACAGGATCTCCATGGAGAAATGATACTTTCTCCAGCTGAGGTATATATTTCCCTGATGGACAATCATGAAGTGACTTCCAATGTTCTACCAACACTTTGTCCCACTCCCCTCACCGGTCAGGTTTGAATACAAACCAGGCCACTGGACACATTCACCCTAGGTGTGTATGGGGGGCAGGTGATCAGAGCACAGGTTCAGAATCAGATACACCAGGATCTGACTTGCACTGCCACCTTGTACTCCAGGACTCAGTTTCCCCCTTCGTCAACTAGGAGTAATAATAATACCTATCTCATGGATTTTTTGTGAGAATTGGTGAGGTCCTGTATGGGTTATGTGTTCATTGGAGAGGTGGTGTAAGTCATGGTTGAGGCTCTGAGGATTTTAGGTGCCTGAATCTGAGTCCCATCTCCACTACTTCGTAGTTACATGATATTAAAGACATTGGGGTTTGGGGCTTCATCTTCAAAATGGGGATGTTCATCTAAAAATAAGAGACCAAAGTTAGGTAACAGGTATTTATTTGGGATCAAAAAGGACAGCTATTTGGGAAGCACTGATTCAGGCAGAAACCCCAATGATGTTCCGATTAGGAGACAAAGGTGGGGGGATTCATTAGACGGGGAAAAGGAACAGCTGCATCGAAGAGGAAAAGCATGGTTATCGGTGCAGATAAGCTAACACAGTGACACTAATTCTAAAGAATGTTTTAAATATTCAGTCTGACAGTCATAATATCTGTTTTCTTGTTATCTTTGCAAATAGTCCTTTAGGACATAATGTTGCTTTAGACTCAGTCTGAGGTTATTTTAATCTGTTTTAACATTCCAAAGATTTGAGGCATAAAACATGCAAGGCAGTTCCTCTGGAATAGCAGCTCCCAGTCCAAATTTTAAAGTGGTTTCATTTATATTATACAGTTTTTTACAGGGTTCATGATAATTGATATCCCATTAGGGTGAGTTGAGAAGATTAAACAAAATATTACATAATAACAACTAACATGCTTAGGTATTATTGATTAGTAACATTTCTTTTTGGTCTTTTCTATTGAGAAGTCCATATTTTTCTAGTCTTTTATCATGAGGATTATTTTTTAACCCTTTAATACTCCCTAATGTTTCATCCTTCTGAACTCATGCAGTAAAGTTTTGTACCTCTCTTACAGAATTTATCCCACTTATCTCATGGTATAGGTAGCTTTATGTGTCATCTTGGCTGGACGATAGTACACAGTCAACCGGTCAAACACAAATCTACTGTTGAATGAAGGTATTTGTAGATGTGGCTAACATCTATGATCGGTTGACTTCACGTGAAGGCTATTTATTACCCTGGTAATGTGGGTGGACCTCACTCAGCCAGTTGAAGGCCTTAAGAGAAAAAAACTGGGGTTTCTCGGAAAAGAAGGAACCCCGCCTCAAGACTACAGCATTGACTTCTGCCTGAGTCTCCCACCTGCCGGCCTGCCCTGTTCACAGACTTGCCAGGCTCCACATCACATCCTTAAAATAAATCACACATCTCTCTGTCTCTCTCTCATGTATCTACAGAGCCGATAAGAGGAGAACTGATTGCTTTCATTTCTCTGGAGAACCTTGACAAACATGTCCCACTCCATGCCTACCTTTTTTTCCTTTGGGTGTGAATTTTAGTTGTATGCATCATCCCGGGTAACACGCTGCTGGGGCACAGGGGTATCGTGTGGGTCTCCGGAACAACCCCGTCTGAGTCCAGGACCGTATCTGCTCCATGGCAGTCCAAGTCCCAACTTTCCTGCCCTCTGCTCAGCCCTTTGTATTTGGGTCTGTACAGTATTTTAATTTTTTTTAAATTAATTGCCAATGTTTTAAAAAAGAATACCTCTCATAAAAGTTTGGGGATTCAGCTTCTCTTGTAAAATCAGTAGATTTAAAAACACAAAGCTCATATTCCTTAATGGACACAAGTGTGTAGAGCTTCATGGGGGCTGTTGGTCCAGACAGGGCTGTCACCCAATACACCTGACTGTAGACATCTGTGTTTGCCAACCCTTGAAGTTCCGTCTGTGTTTGTTAAGTAAAGAAGGAAGAGTGAATTGGGGGCCCCTTTACATTTGCAGTAGTTTTATTAGAATATCCAGTGTAATGTTTAAAGTGGTGGTGTCTCAACTATTTTCAGGATTCATACGATTACCTCTCATCTATTTAAATTAAATAATCTACTTATGTATAACAAGATTTTAATTAAATAACCTAAATTTTTATGCTACCTGGATTCCAGAGGGGGGAAATAAATTCCAACATGTTAGATTGGGGACAGGAGCTTGCCCCTAACGACAACCCTCAACAACTGTTTGCGACAATGGTTTGGCCCAAGGCTTCTGGATGAATCCAAGTCCTTGCCTGAAATGAACTGTTCATGGAAAACACAGGTACATTTTTATGGTGTCAGGCAGATTTAAATTTACTGAAACAAACAAACAAACAAACTTGGGAGTACTTTGAATTCAATTCCCTTTAAAACAGCCATTTCTCGTTTTCAGTTTGTTTCCAACTTTTGTCTTATTTGCCTTGCTCCGCTGTACTTAAGGAAATTATTTTGAAGCTTCTCCTGATGCATTTCAAATTAGATCTAGACTGAATTAACCTTCCCAAACAGAACCACTATGGTCTGGCTTCTGTAACATGATTTAATACTGAGTAAAGTTATATTTTCTGAAACTGGAAACTTCAGACTCTTCATTAAAACACTCAGCTGCTACCATTTCAGGCCCGCGTGCATGTATTGTGAGCAATTTAAAGACAAGAATGAGCTTGCATCATCATTGTCATCATCAGCAGCAGCAGCAGAAGAAAGATGTTGTTAGATGTCTACCAACATCTGTGGAGGGTGAACTAGCAGGAGATGGAGGGCAGAGCTGTGGATTCAGTGACAGAGGAGCTGGGACTATCTTTAAACAACTTGGGCAATGCTTTCTTTTTGAAAGAACAATATTTAATTTAGTCATTTTTGTTTACAACCGAAACTCTGGGAATTCAAAACTGATACCCTTGCCCATGAGCTTCTTATACAATGGACACCAGGAAAGGTTTCAACCTTGTGCTCCATGTTGTTCTGCTGGGCTTTGTCCAAATGGACCTTTGCGAGCCTCTGCCACTCAGTTTCACGGGGATTCTCTTGCTCACAATCCACTAGGGAAAACCGAGTCCTCCAGGGTCGTATTGTGAACAGCTGTCAGGGTATTGTGAATAGCTTTTTCACGCTGGCTTAGCCAGAATTCTCCTCTGAGCAATAAAGACAACTTGCTTCCCACCAAACTTCTCCAACTCGCATATCAGCTGGACTTTGATTTTCTGGATAGACTTCAGTTGAGGAACAGGAACAAAGATTATAATAGCTTTTCTACTGCTACCAACTTTAATTTCCTTAGCCACCGTGATATTCAGTTCCCATAGCTGGGCCTTGAGGTCTGAGTTGATCTCCAGCAGAGCCTCAGAGATGTACTTGAATTTGTCTTGCTTCTCACCTGCCTTCACGATCTTGGTGCTCAAACTGAACGTGGCCTTCTCCTGGATGAACGCCAGGCCTTTGGAAGAGGCCCTGGTCTCACGAGAGCTTGTCAAATCCCTCAAGTTGAGAAACTTGTAATCAAGGCATGCTGGGCTCATTCCTGGGAGCCTCTTTGCCTCATCTCTTTGGCACCTCTAGGGTAGGATGGCAGAGGAAGAAGTGGGGCCAACAAGGCAGGAGCTGGCAAAGGACCACAAAGGAGCTTTACTGACCATCTTGGGAGATGTGTAGAGCTATGCAATGGTGGTACCAACTTTAATTATCAGGCAATTGGATTAATAGGCTTGTTTAGAAAGAAACTATAATGAGTTGTCACTGGCTATATCCCTGTCCCCTCAGCAATACTATTTTAGCACATGCTGTCTTCTAGTACTGGTATCTCTGCTGCAGGTTTTCTCTGTGTGCTCCGCCCAGCAGAACAGAACGCCTGGAATTAACACATGCAGCCCTCCCAGAAGCCCTCATGGTAAATGGTGTGTAAATACCCTGGCTCCCTCACCCTGCTGGAAGAAGGTATCTCTGAGGCACAAGTTCTGTCCTGTCCCTTAAGGTTCCCCAGAAGGATCAAACTCCAGTTGCCCATAGTGGTAACGGGCTTGAGAAAACAGCCTTTATTGGCCTCCTTCTCTTCCCAGCTTCACTTCTCTACTCTCTGGCTAGTGTTTTTGGCATCCGCTCCCTAGCAGATTGCTTGCACTTGAATCCTTGTCTCAGGGTCGTCTTCAGGGGAATTCAAACAAGAATAGCATCTATTTTCCAAAAGTGTCTCTTTTATTTTTTGTGTGTAGAATAATATTGTGAATGCCTGAGGTGCCATATCTGTGTTCATCATTAATTCATTGACTCATTTTCAAAAAAATATTGATGGAATGCCTATTTGATGCCATATTGCTGAGCAAAGTGCTGGAAAGACAGTAGTGAACACACATAGGTCCTGTTCCCTAGAGCAGCCTGTCCCATAGAAATATAAAGTGAGCCAAATGTGTAATTTAAATTTCCTAGTAGCCACATTGCGGGGGCGGGGGGCGAGGAAAAACAAAGGAACCCAATATAGCCAAAATACTATGGTTTAAATGTGCACTAAATCTTTGAAATCCTGTGTTCATTTTACATTTGCAGCACCTCTCAGTTCAAACTAGCCACAGTTTAAGTGCTCAATAGCCCCATGTGGCTATGGCCCTGATGTAGCCACATGGGGCTACATGGGCATGAGAAAGGAGCAGGTCACCTACGAGGTGATCACATGAAAGGAGAGTGGTCACTTACACTGGTGGTTCTCCAACTTGGTGTGTATGGGAATTGCCTAGAGAACTAATAAAGTACACAGAATCCAAGGCTCATGGAAGTAGGAGAGAGAACCTGGGACTATGTACGCATATCCTTGCCAAGTTCCCCAGGTGATCCTTTCACCACTGTCCTTTCTCACCCCCAAACTAATCTTCTCATTCCCAGTTTATGGAAGCGTAGGGGAGAAAGAATAATCTTCCCATCACCCCTCTAGGTTCTTGGCTGAGTTCCCCTGTAATAAAAGAGACTGACAGGAGAAAACAAACATAAATTAAGTGATGTGTACCTCCTGGGTTCATGGGTAATACCCAGGAAAACTGAGTAACTCTCCCTGAAATGGCTTGAATCATCACCTGAAATACTATCTTCGGCAAAAGACAAAATAAAAATGTTGGGGCGGGAGGCCAGTTATGGGAGGTGACCAGGCGAAGTGCAGCCAACAAGGTTTAAGTTGATGCCGATTTAAATGGTGCTTTCTCCACTGATATAAGTTTTTGGAGATTTAGAGTCATCCTACTCTTTCTGGTATGGAGAGGGATATTTTTTCCTACTGCTGACAGCCCAAAGTCTCCTAGAAATGGAGATTTCCCTTATAAATGCAAATGTTCCTTAGTCAATGGTAACTGCGCCTCTGTTTTCAGAGCTTCCCCTGTGTCTGCATTTTCTCAAAATAATCCTTCTGTCGAAGATGCATATGCGAATTTTGGAGTGGCACAGTAGGCTACTTTTCATAAAACTGTTGTCCTCAAACTTGTTTTTGCCTTGGGTACATTAGGGAGTTTTAAAAAATACTGATGTCTTATTCTCATTCCAGAAATTCCAATTTAGTCATAAGGAATGAGGCCTGTCTACCAAGGTCTTAAAAACCTCCCCAGGTGATGACAATATGTAACCAAGTTTGAGGACCACAGACCTAAGCTATGGTGGGTAACAAAACAGCATATGCTTCAGGTGTCCAGTCTTGAAAAAATATTATCTGTACGTATGTGTGCCCACCAGGAAAAAGAGCCTTGAAGGACAGGTACAAATACGCCATTCTGGGGGATGCAGGTCTAAATAGAAAGATGTCCCTTTTGCTTGTCTATTTTTTGTGCTAAGAATGCATGGCATTTAAAAAATGCAAGGTAATAAAACAAAACACAATTAAAGGAACAATGTAAGAGTCAGATCTACAGTTATTTGGGGTTTTTGTTTGGGTTTTGCTTCTAATTTTCAAGCCCATTATGTCTGCTCTGCTCTTTGGCAATGTTTTCCCTAGTGTTTATGTTAGCCTTGAATGGGATCATGAGTTGAAAATTTCCTGTCTTTGCCCCCTGGAAGAATCACCCTGGAAGCTCCACAGAGACCTACTGGAGAGGGTAAAGGAGAAGCAGAGAGACCGGTTAGGAGGCTGGTGTTGCCAGCAAGCAGGTTTCCCAGGACTAGGTCAGGTAAGTGAGCCTGCCTTTCTACCTCATGCCTAGATCCCTGGTTGAGTGGACCTTGCTGTTGTAGCCCTGAAAACTTCTTGGCAGCTGAGAATTTGTATGCTTTTTGCTGGGTCCGGTTGTCGACTATTAAAAAAAAATCCTGAAATGTCAGGCCTTGGCTTCAGGCATAAACCAGCTTGCATTTAAATTAAATATTGAATGAATTTAAGGTTATAAACATCGATCTTTTCTGAGAACAGTTGCATTTACGTCTGAGTGGTCACATTCAGTGATGCTAAGTTTCGTGTGTTTGTGTAGGTAATCCCCGATGTTTGAGATGGATCTGGGCATGTCTGTTCAGACCCAGCCACATGTTAATCACAATGAAGTCTGGTCTTGTCTTTCAGCCACTGCATCACGTGCCGAGTGTTTCAGTCTATTCACGGAAGTCACATAGGCGTTTTTTTAAGTTCACTTTAAGAGATGAAATAAAATTAAGCTTGAACTGTTGCTAATTTTTAAAAAGCTGTCTAAATACTGATTTTTTTTTTATCTGACTGAAGTGACAAATTTAAGCCAAAAGAAAAGCAACATTTTCATTGTTTGCTTCTTGTGTCTTCCTTGGTTTTCATGTCCATGTTTAGGTGTTTTGCTTTGCATTTCTTTCCCAGTGAATTTTACCAGAATCTCCAATAGACCATTCTTTAGAGAATTCAGATGCTAAATTTCTTTTGGCACCATACAAAATGGTTTTATACTTTTAAAATAGGCTTTTTCTTTAGAGTATAAATTGACAAGGGAAATGGGTGTAGCCAAGATCCTCACTTGAACCCATTTCAAGATTCAGACCTGGATAAAGAGCTGGAGGTGGGTTGTTAAGAAGAGATTTCCATGAGCTGACCTGTATTTACCTTGTTTTTTGTTGCAGGAGAGCTGAGGAGGATTTCTTGGGAGACATAGCGATATGGGGAGGGTTTCTAGTGCCTGCCCAGCCCCCACCTTTCTGGCCCTGGTGGAGCCATTGGTGAGAGACTCAGCTTCCTGCAGCAACTGGTGACAAAATATGGCTTAGAGTCAGTGACGTTTTCTCCCCAATCTTCAGAGACATCACCTGACTGTCATTATGGCTTGGCACGCTTGGAAACGTCCAGAGAGAGCCAGAGAATGGACTTTGATCTTGCTCTGGTGGGTGCTGGCAGCAGGGGGAGCATCTCTGAGGGCAGAGAGCATCAGAGAAGAGAGCAGGCAGAGAGGAGGAAGTGAGGGATGTAGCTGAAGGTCAGGTTTGGGAGCCCGGATGAGACACCAGCCAGGGACACCCAGACATCACCTGCAACACTTCCCAGTGATCTAGAACAGGTCAGGTCAAGAGTCAGAGAATTGTGTACTTTTCTCATTAATACAATGCCATTTATACCCCCCTCCTGTGTAATAGGCCAGCAGACTTTTGACTACTAACTAGCAAGGTTGAGATCACTTAGACTTGGGGATGATGATTTACATTAGCAACAGAAATACTGCATTCTCAGATTAGATCACCAAGTGGGCAGGTCAGTGATAAGAGAAAACACATCCATTTAAGTCTTTGGTTCCTAGAAAGCTTTCTAGAAAGCTTACACTGGAACACAAGAATAAACAAGCAATGTTTGGTTTTCACAGAGGAAATGCCTTTGGCCAGCAGTCTTTGGCAGGAAATCTTCAAAAATGCATGTCACACCCAAAGAGGTGTTGTTTGGGGAATACCTTGTAATTAGTTCCAAACTCTTACCAAACAGCAGCACAGCCTATAATTTCTATGTAAATTCAGCTCACTGAGCCTTGCTCTGTTTCTTTCTTTGCTCAAGATTTGTCATCCATTAAAAACAGCAACAAAAACGCCTTGGCTTTATGAAATAGACAGTCAGTCACCTGCCAGTGCTGGAGCCAGTGTGCACAAAGGCGATGGCATGTGCGGGTGGGGAAACCAAGACACCCAGAGTCAGGAAACCTAAGTTCCTCCTTCATTCCTGTGCGAGCTTGAGCAAGCACCTTCACCCTCCTGAGCCTGGGTTTCCTGTCCTGTAAGATGGGGCTAAATCCAGGCTCTTATTCAATAGCTGCTTGTTGTTGAGTAACGGGTGTGTGCCCGGCCTCGCCACTTCCTTGAAGGGCTATCTAACTTCCAGGGTCCACTTCAGTCCTGATAGTGTTATGGGCCTGGGAACTTATATTTCAAATTCTGGAGAAAACTGAGTGTGTAACAAAAATGGAAATGTCTGTGTTGTTCATCCTTATTTCAACTTGCCAATTATAAATATTCATATAATAGAGACCTTTATAAACTAAAGAAATCACTTGAAAACATATGTCTCAGCAATAACCACCATCCGTATTTTGGTGCAGCAGGACCTAGACCTGTTTCTGTGGAGACTCATACATGTTCATTTTTTCCAGGGTGTTTTCAGATTTTCAAGTCCCTATGTGTGTGTGTTTTACCACGTGTTATGTGGATATCTTTCCATATCAGTATGAGAATTCTTCATGTAAAAACTACACATTTAGATCATCATTTTTAATGACTTGAGGGTACTTCATCACACGATTAAGTCATAATTTAGATAACTATTCCCTATTGATGGGCATTGAATTTGGTTTCATTTATTGTATGAAATTAAAGCTAAGATGAGTATCATTGCATGTCCATTTTTATGACTCTATGTCCCATTTCTGTATTTTCCCATCTTTGGATATATTCCTGGAAGTGGAATTTAAATTCAAAAGATAAGCAGAGAAGCTATACCAATTTACATTCTTACCATAGTGTGTAAGAATGTCCATTTCTCTAAAGTCTAGTTATATTGGCATTATCATCTTCTTAAATTTTTACCACTTGCCAGAAAAAAGATGGTATTTTGTTTTATTATCATTTCTTTGACTACTAGCAAGATTGAACATCTTTTATATGTTTATTGACCATTTTATTATTCTCTTTTGTAAAGTGCCTGTATAATTTCCTTTCATTTTTAAAAATTTGCTTATTGCTTCGTAAAGACTCTTTCTTCGTTAAGAACGATGTGTAAGTTCTAATCCAGACCACGTATGTTTATTTTCAAACTACTCTCATCTTCAGTGAAGGCTCAGTCCACCCACTGGCACGTCGTCGAGAAAGCGAAAGTTGGAGGTACGTTGAGAAGAGTAGATTGCTACATGGAGGTGAGCCCTTATTTTATACAGTAAATTAAATTATTTTCAAATTTAACTCTTTTCTTCTTTTTATTTCACTCCTGCTTTCTGCATATAACCCTTTCCTAACCCCATAGCTCCTACCTCAGCTCCCCAGAAGTGAGGCTATTAAGGTGCTGAGTGATTAGAGGATTTGAACATTTTGAAAGAGAAGTGGGTGGCGACGGCACATTATTGAAACTTGAAAGGAAGCCAGTGTGATATAATTTCACATTGGAAGCTGATCACTATGGCAACAAAGAACAAAGTTTGAAGAATAACGTTCAATATAATAGAATTAGGGGAGAAAAATTGATTAGAGCAGAAACTGTTTATCCTTTGTTTTATGCTCAACTTGTTTATTATGTGTACCAAAACTCTCCGTGAGCGCCCAAGAAACACATTCCTGCTTTCAAAAGCAAACACATTTTAATTATGCTTACAAGATATAAAGCTACAAGAAAGAAATGCTTTTGGTGATATTGCTTTTGTTTGTAGTAACAGTGACAGTATCTCTTTGGAGTCTTGTGCTGAAAAGAAATAGTGTAATTTACAATATATACATAATTTTGAATTCTTTCTTTATTAACTTAATATTTTTATCCACCCATTCATTAATCCAACAACTATTTACTGAGCCATTGTGCTAGAAATTGACACAACCATGTAGAGCAAACTCAGATTTGGCCTCTGTTCCCACAAAGCTTACATTCTGTGGGAGATATTATCCCACATCCTTAAATGTTCTTTCAAATATGAATTCAATAGTACCTAATATTCCAGTGTATGCAAACATGATAATTTAATTATCCTATTCTTGTTTGACTGTATTTCCTTTTTTAAAATTAGATTTATGGGGGTGACATTGTTTAATAAGATTATGTAGATTCCAAGTATTGTTTGACATTTATTTATTTATTTAGTAACTTATTTTTTAAAGATTTTATTTCTTTTTTTAGAGAGAGGGTAAGGAAGGGAGAAAGAGAGGGAGAGAAATATCAATGTGCAGTTGCCTCTCACGCAGCCCTTACTGGGGGCCTGACCTGCAACCCAGGCATGTGCCCTGACTGTGAATCCAAAGGCAACTTTTGGTTCACAGGCCAGCACTCAATCCACTGAGCCACACCAGCCAGGGCTGTTTGACTTTTAGATTGATGTTTATATTTTATGATGATAGATAAATGTGATCCATGTCTATATACTAATCTGGCTTTCTGATTGTTCCCTTAGAATTGTTTCCTAGAAATGGAATTACTAGCTTAAAATATCTAAACTTTTTTTAAATAAGAACTTTAAAAGTGATAAAAACCACAGCCTTTCCAGTGAAAAGATCATACACTGTATCTAGAAATACAACATGATATGAAAGGGCAATAAATTCCTTTATTTTATTAGTGTCTCCTGAAGCAGTTATTAAGTTGTTCAATTTTGCTTTAGAAACCAAACCAAAGTTTAATAAAATGTCAAAATACAATACTAGAAACTTTGTAGAGAAGGTCAGCTTTTGATTAGGAAAAAATAATGTCATATCTATGCATTAAGTTTATGTTTGAGGGAAAACATGATCCCGTTTTGAAGTTAATTTGCTTCTTCAGGAGAACTGTCTCAGCTGAGGTTAACAGCTGAATTGGGAATGTCAGTGTCCAATGGTTAAGAAACCGCTTAGACTGCCTTATTGTTCTGTCATCACTCATTACCACGGTAATTCCCTGTGACCAGGGATGGCTTCCTGCCACCTCATTTTCATCCCAAGAAGACTTCTCCTTCCTTCTGTCAATGATGTCATTTTCCTACAAAATGCTTTTTATTAGCTCAAAAGACATTTCAATGATATTTTCGAATCATTAGACCCACCAACATAGTATTCTATAAAATTTGCATTTGCAAGAACCAAAATTATAAATGTCATTTCCTTTTATTTGGCTCAAAATGTATCTGCTCCAGTGAGCATTTCTTAATTAACCTCACTTCTCCGTGGTGATGAAATGAGAAGAAAATGGCACAAATGTTAGGACCTGGGTTGCTAGTCTTGTGTCTGCATTCATGTGACTGAAGTAATTCCCTGAGTCTTTCTGGATCTGAATTTCCTCACCTGTAACATAAAGAGGTTGCAGTACATGCTCTTCAGTGATATCCACTGGTCCTTCTTTTTCATCTCATTTCCCCAGTATGTTTTCCCCCATGGTTTATCCCATTTTTACTATCATCATATATTGCTTGGTAGAAGTTCTTGAGAATCAAATCTGTGTATGTCAGCCATTCAGAACTGAAGGGGAAACTCCCTGTGGAAAGAGTACTGCCTCTTCTTCCTTCAGTTCCCCTCTTTCCTTCTCCCTCCTCTTCCTTATATTCCTCCTTATTCTGCTTTTTGCCTTCTACATCCTCTTCTGTTTCCTCCTCTTTTCTTCCTTCTCCTTTCTCTTTGTATAGCTGTCTACTTTCTAGCATGGGTTTACTGTGGTTTCATTCAAATTGAGGGCCTCGAGGAGGACAGAGCCCAAAGACCTTGGTTAGGTCATTTAAATTCTCTGAGTTTTGATTTTTTTCTCTTATCTCCTTTGCAGCCTAAACTTCTACAACCACCTTACACACAATATATATATATATATATCAACTGAAATCTTTTCCCTCTCTGACACATGGCTCACAGGTTTCTCCCTCCAAACAGGCTCATGCCCTTTTGCAGGGTTGGCCTCCAGTTCTTCATCTCTTGCAGTCCACAGTCTATGGCCCAGTTAAAAAGGGTCTCCCTCAGTATGCCTTCCTTGGTGCTCCTTGCAGGGTGAGATGGCATTGTAATTTCAAACACCTGCTACATTCCCTCTCCACCCCATTTCTTTCAGTCTGTAGCTCCAGACACACATAAGCAATACATGAAAATATCAAAATATTAAATACATAAATAAATAATAAAGGCATGCTTCTCCCCTCAAACAAGAGAAAGATCTCTCTAGACCAGAACACAGGACAGAAGCACAAAGCAGTAATCAGGCCAATTGGTCTCTGGGTCTGAGAGGATAGTTCAACTTCTATGGGATAATTGGGACCAAAATACTCCTTGCAAGGTGAATCAGACATACTGCTTAACACTGGGGAATCCCATCAAATCCTTGGCTTGCAAAGAGAGGTTGACAGAAGTGTCAATACATTCTGGAGGGCAGTGTTTATAAAGTATGTGCCCTTGTGTCAGGAGGAGGAAAATTCAGCCTCAGTAAAAGAGTCCAACTGTTGCAGGGGGCCCAGTTGATGCCTCTATGATATCCTCAATCTCATTCGAAGGCAGCGGTTCTGAGATTGTCATGCATGATCTGGCTCTCTCTCAAAGCACAGAGTAAAGCTGCTAGAAGGGGAGGCCAAACTGCAGAGAAGGAAACACAAGTACAACCTGACTCCTACTCATGAGATGCTCGCTGACTCCAAGTTCAAACACATGAAGAAAGCTGATGCTAAGAAAAACAAGTAATAAGCTCAGTAGTTGACTGAAGAATTTACTCCTAAGGAAATGAAAATAATGGAGCAATCTGAGAATGACTGTAAAACAAGTATGCCTGAAATCAAAAGAGACAGAGGAAGGCAAAACATTCATTTAAACCTTACAATAACAGGAAAGGAGGTGCCATTTTGTTCTTTTGCTAATTAAGGTTCTGAGTCTTAGACAGATTAAGAAACTAGCTCAACATCCCACAGCCAGTAAGTAGGAGAGCCAGGTTTCACACTCAGGGCTGTCTCCAAAGCCAATTACTTAATTGCTGTATTATTATTATTCCCCATCGGTGTCTATAGGGCAAAATGTCTTTGTCTATTTCAGACAATGGAAGAAATAGAAAAAATATATAACAGAGTATGTCTTAAAATTTGGGTGTGCATAGATTTGCCCTCTGTTGTATGCTAGACTAGAAAACAATGATTCTATTGAATTTCAATTCAATAAATGTTTATTGAGTGTATACACCTTGTCTAGCTTTCTGTTATGTGCTATGAGATTGGGTTGGTGGTGGTGGAGAGAAGAAACAATAGAATTTGTAGTCTAACTGGGGGGAAGGACTTGGCTTTGTTGCACCGGTTTTATGGTTAATGTTCCAGCAAAATGTACCTACATTAAACAATGAATGGTGCAGCTCTTGACAATCAGGATGCCAGAGAAAGCAGTGGACAGCAGAGGCACTAAAGTAGAATACTAAAGCTTGTGTATGGTTGGAATTGGGTGATTTGCCTGGAGGGAGAATTCCAGGGAAAAGGAATAACCCGCCAAAAGGAAACAGGCAAGGAAAACAGAGCCATTTTGAGGCCCAGTAAAAGTACATTAGAGATGAGAGGAAAGATTCCAGTGAGGAGGTGCAAGAATGCATTTGTATAGATCAGATTCAAAATAGATGACACCTGTCCTTCCCTTGGCAAGTAGCATGTATTCCTGCAAATCTTGATGTTAAGCGAACAACCATTAAGTGAAGAGAAATTTCCATTAATTTTAACAGGAAACATTAGAATGTGTTCCAAACTGGTACCAGCAGATTCAAACAATGTGCACAGAAATAAAATCACATCAATTGAACAATAGCATTTCATATAAGTCCTAAAGAATAGCTTGAAGGTTAGTAAATATAGTTCATACACGGTGCACTGAAGGTTTGTGGTCCCCAAGGAGGCTCGTGGTGTTGGTGGAGGAAAGGAGCCAGGAGGTTTTCTTTGGAACACACCTTCTTCTTTCTGTCTCATTTCCTTCCCCAGCTTCTCAACCTTTTGGGGGGCCCATGATCATCTTGCACTAAAACTGCACAGGAAAATAAGGTTAGCTCAGAAAAACATTCTGGGGGGCAAAGTGGAACTACACACAAGCAACGGGGTAGAATACCTAGACTAGAGGTGGGAGAGTGGTAGGAGGTGTCGCTTAGTCCTTCTGGCTCAACACATCTGGTGAAAGCAAAACATTCGGGGTTACCCAAATGTGGAACATGACCCTAAATCCCCCCACATGTGTGTCTCTGGGTAAAAGCTTCACCTGCATCACAATGTTGAGCAATCCAATTGCTGTTTAGCAAATGTTGGGGTAAAAGAAGTTGTTATGTTAGAAAAAAAGTTGATTGTTTGAAAAAGGAACTTTTCTAGATCCTTTACTATGAAAAGATGTTAATGGAACAGATGGTAACCTTGTGAGGCAGGTCTGTACCTGGAAGGGTGAAAGCTAGGTAGAGGTTTCCAGTGAGGCAACTCAGCTCCTCCTCTCGCACGCAGACAGGTGTCACCACCAGGAAATATCTGCTTCCACCGGTGTGTAGGTGCGAAGGTAAACAGACAGTGACCTCAGGCCTTAGATAAACTGGTTGCCTTCTGTCAACACCTAAAGAATGGGATGTTTGGATTGTAAATGAATATGTATCACATATTCATAAATTTCATGGTCTTATGGAAGTGTTACCTCTGTCTGTGGATGACTTCCTTGGTAAATAGCTTTTGGGACCCTGCTGACCTTGTTATCAAACTAGCATGACAAAATTACCATGGCCAATTCATCTGTTTTGATAAGAGTTGTTTGCTTGATTTTCCAGTTTGATATGTAAACTGAGACAAATATCGACTTCTCTGTTGAACTTCACACTCCAGCATACATATTACTAACCTCTTGGCAGGAGGACGTCAGCTTCAAGTAGCTATTACAAATTATACTTGGGTAACTGAAGGGAGAATTCTATTAATAACAGTAAACAATTCCCTCCCTGCTTTGTTGAAACAGAGTTCTCTGTTCACCAGAAAAGTCTCCAAAGTGAGGAAAGGGAAATCTCCAAATAAAATGCTGTTTATTGGATGCTTTCCAAATTAGCATTTTTCATTTTGTTAAAAAAATTTAAAAAAGTAAAACAAACGAACAAACAAAAAACAGTACGAGAAATGAGGAAGTCCACGCACATTGTTCTGAACGTTGTTGGGAATCGATCCCGCTCAGTCTTTTTTGAGGTGAACATTCTGACTGAGGAGAGTCTTTCCAAAGGTGCTGATAAGTGCTGTGTATGCCTTTGAAAAGGAAGAATCAAATAAAATACAAACATGTGAGGGAAATTTTGACTTACTGCCATGACTAAGGAGAATAGATAAGCTAGTCATGAACCTTTAGTAATCAAAAAGATTTTTGGTCATTTTCAGTGTCTCTCTGCTCTCCAATTTCTCAAATACAGAAATAAGCAGGCCAGACCCTTTGTTGGCTTCGCAAACAGTTATTCCTCAGAAGAGAAGGGCAAGAAGTCTGCATATCTCATCTCTAATTTTGGCTGAATTTTTTCTTTCATCTCCACCAAAGTGGAAGCAGATGTACTGTGAGGTTGAACTCAGTGTTCGCTGCTGAATTAAATAATAACTCAAGGAAAATGCAGGGGTTTCCCAATGTTTACTGATGTTCAACCGCTCTATTAAGTAATTACTTGGGTATTCATTCTTTTATGGTTGATAATAAGGATGATGATAATAATTAGTATACAGGAGTGATACATGCAGCTTAAGGCATCTTGGGTCCTTACTGAGATGCTAAATAGCTTTCAGGATCTTTCTAAATTAAAGCTAATTTAGCCAGAAATAACTATGGGCAGCAGAACAATTATATCAAAGGTATCTGTGTCCTTGTGTAAATTATAACTCTAAGACCTGGGCTCCCTTGAGATTAACATATTTTTCAGTCTTAATATAGAACATAAATTTGGCCCTAGTTTATATTCAGCAAGACTCTGATTGAAGAATTCTTAATAATTAATGTGTGAAAGCCAAGACCACACATGTATATTAATGGATAGGCAATTATGTTAATGGCTAAATAACATTCTATTACACATTTTAATTATGCATTTTATTGGAAGGTTGCTTTTAGAAATAGTTTTTTTTTTAATACAAGACTGAACTTGTTACCCCACTTAACTGAACAAGGCACAAAAGGTTCATGGAACAGTTGACTTGTTCAAGGTCGTGGAAGCAAAGCGGGAGATGGAATTCACAACCCTTGAGCTTGAGTTGTTTGCTTAGTTTGCCTCTATTGCTCTAGTCTGTTGCTTAGGAACAGTGGTGCTTCCTTACCCAATAGCATATCTGCAAAATATGCTATTAACAGTAGAGTTTTTACGTGGAACTCGAATTTTTGCTAAATCAGCTCTTTGAATTCCAAATATTGCCCCCCCGCCCCAAATTCCTCTGAAACAACCATACTCTGTGGAGGTTGAATTGTGTCAATGTTTGAAAAATAAATTCTTTCCCAAGGACTTAATTTACTTTTCTTTAGGTGTTCTCTTTTCTGTGGTTTTATTAATTTGATTGTTTTCAAGAGATAATGTATGCATATTGCAGCCAAAAGGAATCTGTTGGTTCTAAGAGGAAACAGTAATGGAAGAACTTAGGGAGCAAAAAGAATAATAGCTGATAATAACTGGTCATTTACTAAATGCTGACACTGTTTTCAAAAATTTACTTGGAAGTGGAGGTATCAGAATTTGAACCCAGGACTCTGGCACCAACATGTAACTGTCAGGTTCATGACACTACCTTAGAATAGCACAGTGGTCATGAACATGAGCTCTGGGGTCAGTCTCAATGTCTAGTCCTGGCTGTAATCCTTAGTACCCTGGACATATTGTTCTAAAACTCTGGTTTTTTTCAATGCAAAAGGAGAGTAATTGTGTTCACCTTTTATAGATTAGTTGGGAGGGGTCAAATAACATAATGCATGTCAAGCCACTTGCACTATGACTGGCACATAGTAGGTGCTCTATAAGTGTTGGCTATCACTGCTATTATCTATATTATTAATCAGGAAAGATATTGGCACTGATGAGATAAAATTTATACACAAAATATGGCAACCTTTCAGAACTGGATGGGATCCTTATGCTTACCGTTCAACCCCATTATTCTCTGATGAAGAAAACATCAGAGGGATGGAGTGATTCATCCAAGCTTTCCCAGTTTGACAATGTCAAAGTTAATACTAGTTAACGTGGTCAAAATGTGTCAGATGTGGTATATGTGAGAGCAGAGGTAGATATACGAAATGGGGAAAATAGAAAAATAAAGCTAGATTCGGATAGGCTCTGAGAGACAGAGCAGAGAGGTATGCGTTTGTGTTTGGTGGTGGGAGCATTTGTTTGTGAAGCCAATTAGGGACTGTGGCTGCTGAGGCATAAAGAGAAGACAGTGTAACAGTTTGGGCATGCAGAGAGCCCTGTGTGAATGTATCTCAGGGACAATGAAGAGGGTGAATAGGGCTCAGCCATGAAAAGAGAATTGTCAAACACACCAGTAAGAGACTCTCCAGGGTGCCAGAGATGGGGACAGCGGGAGGATGAGGAGTACAGAATCTTAGCTATCTAAGACACCACATGGCCATGACTGCCACCAACTGCCACCCGTCTCATTTACAAGGGCATCTGTTCCTGGTGTAGTAGCCCCAATAACCTGGAAAGAACTATTTCCGGACCCCTCTGGTTACTGGGTGAGGGGAACATCAGGGCAGGCTGCAGGTGGTTGGGTGCTCGCTATGAATATTTGTGAAAAGACTGGGACTTACAGCTCTCAGGAACTCAATTTATCAGTCATTGATAACTTTTTTTAAAAGAAAACTATACTGATATTACCACCTCCCCACATCTCAGGACTTGCTTGTCTCCCTTCTCATTGGGTCCAGGTTCCAGGCTGCTCTGAATTCCCAAGTCAGTGTCTTTTAACCTTGGATGGACTTGAGAATCAAAATACCTCTGTCCAAAACACATGCATTAGGGCCCTATCGTAATCTCTGAGGTTGTGTTATGTTAACACATGTATTTTGATAAAGCACCCCAGGGCATTTAATGTTGAGAACTACTGTTTGTTTTTTCAGACATTTCTGATTAACTGATTTCTGAATTCTGATTAATTAGTTTTGTTATTTACATTTAAAGAACCCCAAATGATACAAAAATTGTTGAGAGAGAATGGGTTGCAGGCTATAGATCCTCAAGGAAATGTGGTTTATTAGAATTAGTTATTGAACATAAATGGAGAAAATACGATAAAATTACCATTAATGTGCCAAAATATGTAGAGGCAGGTTATGACCTGGCAAAACTACTAACCTATCACTGAGGGGGAAGCTCTTGAGGACTAGGTAGCCGTGGCTATGAATCAATTTAAAGAGAATGAGAAATGCTGAGAGCAAAAGAGTAGGGTGGTTTGTTCTAAAACCGTTGGATATTTAAAAACTGCTATCAAACTTTGAAATTCTTGACTCAAGACATGGAATAAAACTCAGAATCTTTCTGAGATTGCAGTTGAAACCCATTATTATATAGTCATGACCAGGAGTTTAAAAATAATATGTAATAGAGAAAATAGCAAAGCACATTATATATAGTAGGAATAAGAAATGTTTCATATAATTTGTGATTCAATTGTATGTATGTGTGAACTTATTTGTGATATAAAAGTTATTTTATAATGTAGATTATGGCAAAAGTGCTTGAAAAACACTGAATACTTATAGCTTGCTTTTGGCTTGTAGATGTGGGACTAAAATAGCTAAAAACAAAATTTGCATATTGACTTTGCAGGTTGCTAATTTATGTTTCAGTTTAATTCACAATCTGACTAAGTCTCTTGCTAAAAATTAGGGTTTTGACCAGGGACCCCATTAATTGGAATAGGATATATGGCAAAATTTGAAGGATTTTTATTTTCTTAACTTTCTAAATACTGTCTGCAGCACTTTCTTTGAGGAAGCCACACCTCCTATGTAGAAGAAAGACAATAATTTTCCATGTGACCCATCTCTTACTGATGTTCTAAAGATAACCATGATTTAAACACAATATAATCAGGAGGATGAAGGGCAAAATTCAGATGCCATGTCCAGGACAACCTGAAAGGTTTAGTAAATTTACATCATTAAAAGACTAGACATAGTCTTTTATAGACATAATTTTTTGAAATGGATTTTAAGGATGTTTCAACAAGGATGGGACTCAAAGTGTTTATATGCATGTACCTACTAACGATTCAGCATGAAGTAGGCTAGGGTTAGCTAACAAGCTGTGGTTCTACCAGTTTTCTGGGTTAACTTACATAACTTTGGATTAAATGCTGACCTGTACAAGACAACACAAAAGACCAATGAGGGTGTTATCACGATGCAGGAGCAGTCATTTCAAGAAGTGGTGTGACAGATGCTGCACTGGAGCTATCATGTTGGCCGTGCCTGTCCCCATTACATCTCCAGGGAGAAGCAAGAAGACTCTCCTTTTACCCTTGCCTTTAATGTTATGTTGATGAGAGAAGCATGACAATATTTTAAAAGAATTTACAATCTGTTCTCAAGAGATAAAAAATTTTGATGAAAAACGCAGTAGTTGAAATGCTCTCCTTGATCTAAGTGCGGCTGAAAGAAGCCCGGAGTGCCTGAGTCCAGAGGAGAGTGGAAGCCAAGTGGCTATGGTCATTTCATCAAGCAGCAGCCAAGCACAAGGTGAATAATCTGAGAGATTACCCAACATGTGTAAACTCTGGCTGTGGTTTTCAAATTATAGGGTTTTTAGGAATGAAACCAACAGGCAGCCTGTGGATAGAAAGAAAGAGAAATTTGGCTCAAGCTATCACATTAGGAAATAAGACTCATTACTTAATTCTGCAATATGAGTCTGCTAAAAAAATCTAGAGCCTTTTAAATGAAGGTCCAGCTGATTACCTCTGGTGAATGGTGGCTGTGCTGTATTACTACATATGTCTAATAAGTTCCTCTGGTCTGCCCCGAAATAGTTGTGGCTATTTTATTAGGGAAAATATTATATACTAAGATTAAATGAATTCTTGGTGATATAGAATGTCATTATAGTTTGCTCATCAGAGTAATTGGCCAAATCCACTGGATAGTAAATGGAAAGCAAAATTCTCTTTCTGGGGAGTTTCAGAGATTATTTTACAATTAAAAATTATTTGAATGTGAATGTGTAATGGCTGTCTATTGCATTTTAATATGTTTCCTGGTTCGGCAAATGCAAACACACAAAACAAACTCCAAAACCTACTGATCAGTATAATAATAAGGGTGAATTATTAATTCAATTGGGTGGCATTTTTATTATGGATGCTCATCCATATAAAGCTTTATTACTGAAGCAATTTTATAAAGCTCTTGTACTTGATGGGCATCTATTCAGTTGGTGTATTTTTATCTGTTTCAACAAATGGAGAACACCAGAAGCATTTTGCTTTCACCCGACAAGGTCAGCAACATACAGTTGCCTTCTTGCCTCAGGGATTCACCAGCTCTCTGACTCTGTGACATAATCTTGTCCATAAAGATTCTAGCCAAATCATCATTCCATGGTATATGCCACGAATGCCTGCACTTATGGCATTATGTTGATATACCCTGGCGATTAGGAAATAGCTGGTTCTCTAGTTATCCTGGTAAGATATGTGTATGAAAGATATTGCAAAATAACTGATGTAAAATTTCTAGAGAGCCAGTGGTCTCAGTAATGTTAAGTTATTATCTTTTTCAGCAGGAAACACATGTTGCTTGATATTATATCTCCTACCGCCTAGAAAGAAGCATGGTACATAATGAACCTCTTTGGATATCAGGCGTTCTCTTTGGACTAATTACTAGATGGTCCCTAAGGCTGTTAGCTTTGGATGGAGCCCAGAATAAGATAGAATTTCCAATGGATCTACTTCTATTTATTTTTCTCTTTTGATTCAGAACATTCTATGGTTCCTGGAAAATCAGAACGTATGTAAATGTTGTGGCAAGCCCTGGCAAAAAAAAATTCATAACAAAGATCCCAAGGATTATGGAACAATGTCATGCTCCCTCAAGCAAGCACCTGCTATCCTTTGAAACACAGCTTCTGACTTGCTACTGGACTTGACCTAAAGCATGGTGATGAACTGGATACTATCTGATCCTCCACCCTAGTACAAAGTTGGGCCTTCAGTCATCAAGCATGAGAAGCAGGTCACAAGCAGGCCTGGGTAGGCTCTGAAAACACAAGTAGGTTACATGGCTGCATGGTTTGCACTTGTAACTCCATGGAGTGCTCCTTATGATTGGAGATTTTTTTTTAAACCTAACTTGATCCTGTTCCAGATATTATTTCTAGAGTTTCCAGCCTTCACCAGAAGTGGGCAAATAAAACATTTTAATGTGAGGGTGATGAGGAAGGAACATCTCCCCAGTGGGCACGACTTTGAACAGTATAACTCTTTGTCCACTTTTCTGAGAGGGGAGATTACCTAGAATAATAAGGATCTACTACAATTTCTGGATGGTGTTTATGGACATATGACCAGGGGCTTAGACAGAGCAAGATTACAAGACTTAAACAAGAAGTCATGGTCCTCTCAGAGTGGGCCCAAACTGTGAGAATTTTTATGACTCTTATGAATGGTGGGAGAGAACTTGTCTGGAAGTGCCCTCATCTTCCTTGGGTTTAGGATAAAGAGAACCCTCACTTGAGAAGGCCATAGTAGACCCTCATCTCCAGGGAAGGGCATGAAGGTGGAGGAAATAATCAGTGAAGGTGCTGTAAATATAAGGGGCTGCTAAAGTTTTGTGAGGGAGAAAAAGATAGTTTGCATTGGTGGAGCGCAATACAGTATGAGGGACTCTAGACTTAGCAGGGGATTTATATCCTGGGTTTTGACTAGGGCTAATTAAGAAAGGTAAGACATGGCAGGTTTATTTGTCTGAAGGAGTCCCAAATCAGAGAAGAGTTTTTTTTAATAAGTAGGATTCAGCTGGAGAGGGGCTCAGTGATGGTCAGGACCAATGGTCAGAGTTTCAGGGAGTGATTCCAACCTTTGGACTGACACCATGTAGTATCCATTTGCTTTTTCTTTCTTACTGACATAACCTCGCCTTTGTTCAGGATGCCATGCACCCCTTCCTTGAATCACTTCTCAGGCTCCCTAGCAGTAGCCATGCCATGTGACATGAATCTGAAAGTCCATTGGTAAGACTTGCTGGAAAGCTATTATTTTCCTGATAAAAAGAAAGGCTCATGCATTTTTTGTCCATTGACTGTCCCCCTTTTTCCTGCTTGAACATATCATGATGCCACTTTGAAACCACAGATGAATGCTTCATGCAAAGAATGAAAAGAGAAGAAAACTGGGGAACTCTAGCTCTTCGATGATTTCCCCAATCTATTGCATCAGCTCTGGACTTCTCACCTCTCATAAAACTTCTTGTTTTATAAGAAAAACAAATCTCTTACTTACTTGAGGCATAATAGCTGGGTTTCTGGTCCATGCAACTGAATGCAATCTTATCTGAAAAAGCTCTGTGGGTGAAGATGGACACGTGAAGAAAGTCTTAAGCCTAGGACTGGGACCTAGTCTCCAAATGTTAAACCAGTTTTCTTTCTTTGTTGCACATGAGACAAGATGAGAAGGTGATATTGGGGCATAGAAGAAGGAGCACCAATTGTAACTGCTTGGTAATGTACAGGCTTATTTTTATGCAATCAGTATAACAAACAATTAAACAGTACCCAGGCCTCTTAGCAGCAAGCAGCTCCAAATCAGGATATCTAAGTCCTATATATTCTGGGCTCTGCTTACATGACAGTCTTCCCCAGGTAAGATTGAAAGCATGGATGAGCAGAGGAGAAACAGTGAACTGCATATGCCCAGTATCAGTGATCAATTAAGTCACCTTAACTCCTCCGGGGCAGAGTGGATAAGAGAGGCATGCATTGTGCTTGAAGCAAGGAGAAACACTGAATCCTACTGCACTCACACTGAGGCTTTGTAAAACTCCACCAAATCCTTCCTTATGACTTGGCCAACGTGTTACAGACCCAGGCTCCCTCAGGACCCATCATTTATTCCATTCATCCTGTTTATGAAGGAGAAAATGTGTGTTACTCATTAAACATGCAGAGCCTGGCATGAAGTAAGTGTTCAGTATAGAAAGATAGCATCATAATTTTCTGTTGTTATTAGTAAAGTATGGGAGGCAGTTTATAGTGTTTCAGAAAGATTACGATCCAGAGACCTGGAGTATAATCTTGGTTCTGCTATTAGTAGCTCAGCAACTGGGAGACATCACCTCTAAGGGCCATGCTTTCTTCATCTGTGAAAGGTTTGAAAATTTGTATGCAATGTACAATTCTAGGAGTCACCATTACATAGATGACAACGTAAAGTGGATTCCCCGGAGTGCAATGTGGAGAGTCTTCTGTTGTTAACTTCTCTCATTGGCAGAGTCTAGTAAGAATTGTGACTTTCTTGGCTTGGGGTCAGTGCTATCTGATTGCCCTCCCCACAGTCAAGGTGCAGCCCATAGCCATTGGTATGTGCTTGACATCAGTGATGAAATGCCTGCCTGGGAATTAGCCAACCCTGCTGTAACGAGCTTTGTGCTTGTGAGATGGTAGTGTTTGTCAAGTGGGAAACAGCAAATATAAATCTAAGAGGGGAGCAGAATGCTTACATGTATTCTCAAGTTTTTATCTCTGTAGGAGATAGCCAATCAGGTTGACAATGGGGGCCTTAACTCGGAGCTTTGAGGACCCTGACTTTCTGCCAGGCTGCAGGAACAGCAAAGGAGGTTGGGTAGAAACAGGAGGAACAACTGAAGTTGAGAAAAACTTGAGAGTTTCATATA
The DNA here is from genome assembly GCA_004024845.1 of Tonatia bakeri. Lineage (NCBI taxonomy): Eukaryota > Metazoa > Chordata > Mammalia > Chiroptera > Phyllostomidae > Tonatia > Tonatia bakeri. Next base: position 29,271 of record PVIA01009917.1, on the reverse strand, counting down.
CATGTTAATTTCCTACTGGGATAGTCACCTAGCAACATTATTTTCCTTCCCCTTCACACCTTCTTGCTTATTGCCTTCGTGTGAAATTCTCACTTTTTTTCTCTTTTGATATTAGCTTGATGTTTGTCACGAATCAGGTATCACCTAGATATAATATTTTAGGAGTGGTGTGTAGCATAAAAGGGCAGAAAGCTGATTGATTTACTAGTGCCATTTGGAAAATATGAAATTCAGGTAGCGCTTTAAAAAGTTAATGACCTGCAACTCACTTTTGTCCATGTAACAAAAGTAGATGTTTTGATTGCAAGAAGTTAAAAAATATATAATCAAACTTGTATTTATTGGAGAGTTCTCTTCTTTTGTTTTATAAATTTATTGTCTTTTTCATGGAAGAAAAGTTTTAAAAAAGAAAATGTCTGAAACTCCCAACCCCATTCCATGCTACACTCTGCATAATTTTCCAGCAAAAGCCAAATCCAAACTCTAATTTATAGCCTTTGCCAATGTCTGCAGTGAACATACTCTCACTGGGCGATTTCAAGGTCTGAAGGTGCCGTTCCTGAATGCAGAGTTGGGAAAGGATACACATAATAGCTCGTGGGAGCTGGTACGAGCCACTCTACTGCATCTTGGAAGAGGTCTAAAGCTACTGATTAAAGTGGGAGAATTTCAGACATCTGTCAATAACCCTGCAAAATCCAAATCCCAAGAGGATTTAGTTCAAAGGGTAAAGTGTTCAGAAAACAAAATGAAACCCAAGCAAGTTCAGTCCCACTAACTCACAGATATGATTAACTTGAATGTGAAACAAGGGATAGAGGAGAACTCACAATCCTTTAGCAAAATGTCAGGAATATACTAAAGATGAAATTGTTACTTGCAAAACTTCAGCCATATTTGAGTACTGACTGTACAATTATTTGCTTAAATATTTTAATTGGCTTTATTTAAATCATTTTTAAAACTTAGCTTTGTCCCAAGCAACCATAGTCATTAAAGCATTAAGTTAGTGAGCTGATTGTATTTTCAAATATTCATTTAAACAAATACATAACCTTTAAAATATCAAATATTCATCTGATAGGACCAAAAACCCCTTCTCATATGTGGTATCTGAACAGGTGCTGTGCCATGCTTTGTGAAACAGTGCACCGAATGAATGATGCCCAGTATTTATATTTATCTGTGGAGCCTGAGTATTGAAAGGCTCTCTCTAGTAATGCAGGTAGTAAATTCTCAGTACTATATTTACGTAAATCATCAGGAAACTTGGCTGCAAATATCTGAAAAACCTTTAGGAAAAATCTATTTGACCTTTCTTTAAAGGCCACTACTGCCAGGCAACACCTTTCGTCTGAGATGTTGACCACTTTTTCTTTTGAGTGAGCATACATTTTAGTAAAAACCTATCAGTAGAAGTATACACCTACAAAAACGTTCATCATGAATCCTTAGGGAAAGGCAACTAAAACAACAGAGAGCTAGCAGGACAAACTTATTAGAGGAGCTAAAATTAAAAACAAACGAATCAAGAATTTGCTACAATGTGGGGGTAGTAGAACCCTCATACACTGCTGGTAAGAATGCAAAAAAGTACAATCAGTTTAGATAATAATTTTTAAGTTGTTTCAAAACTTAAATATTAATGTACTCTGTACCTCAGAGAGTGTTCTCTAAAGTTAAGAGAAATACAGCTGGAAATAACTCCTGTCCATAAACAAAGGAATGAATACACTAATAGTGGTATAACCAAAGATAATATTACTCAACAAAAAAAGATGAACTACTCATATAATAATTATTGGTGAATCTGTAGTAGTAAGCTGGACACATTTTCTTAGATTTTATTAAAGCACCTGACTTGAGGGGGTGAAGGTGGAGAAAAACATTCTGTTTCTGTCTAACACTTTGACAGGGTAGGGAGCTCAGGGGACCACAGGTTCCAATACAGAAGTGTGCATACATTTCCTTCTTTGTCCTTGCACATCTGCAGGGGTCACGTGCTGTAGGCAGCAGGCAATAGATTGGAAAAGGAAGAGCTCTGTGTTTCAAACCTTGGGCCTGCCACCTGCTCGCTAGGCAATCACTGGAAGGCCTCTGACTTTAGAGTTCCCCATTTCATCAAACTGGTTAGAGCAGGTGGCTGACTCCAACTGTGGGGAAGATCAGATTTCAGAAATGGAAGATATTTTGTCCCATCCTCCCAGCTGATCTGATCAATGCCAATTATTCACAACAATAACACATGGTGGGTAATTTTCTTTTAATGCATTGGTGTTTAACCCTAGTCAGGAAAGTTCTTCCACTGTCAACCTACGCTTTGGAGTTTCTTTTTCTTTGTTTTAAAGAGGGCTATCACATTGAAATGAATCCAAGTCAAGACCCAATTTCTTCAGGTGGTTCACTGAATCAAAAAGAAGAGTTGTTTCTAATCATCAGCTGTCTCCTGATTGCAGGGTTATCTGTATTCATCCATGACTTGTAAATTCATAATTTATGAGCTCTACACAGACACTCGCCTTAATAGCCCTCATTTTAGAAAGCTGATGTCTTCAAGTCAAACGATGCTTAACACAATGTTTATTAATGTTTGATATGACTTGATTGGCTGTTCCTGAAGTAAGTGCTTGTGGAAAATAAAGTAGTTTCTGATTCATCTCTCTCTCTCCTCTAAGCCAGTCCACCCCACCCCTTTCTCCTAGAGCAAGAGAATCACAAGAATGGAAGGTACAGGAAAACACCTAGCTGCTGAATCTGACTCCACTGAAGAAGCCAGGACAGCTCAGTGTAATATTGGCTTTCCCATTTTCAGTTGGTAAGTGGTTGGTCCTCTATTGTCTCACATTTTAGTGCTCAGTGATTTGGATTTCTTTCTTGGCAACAGATACTTGGACTTCCAGTTTTTCAAGAGGCCAATCCTGCAGAAAGGGCCCATCAGGAAGAGGACTCTTGCCTCTGGCAAGATTTGACCACAGGCCGGAGTGTGTTAGTCACAGTCTCTGTGAAGGAAGCTGTTCCTGGATCTGCAAGAAAGCCAGCATCAGCGCATTTAAGCAGAAAGCGCCCACGTGCATGTCAATGCCAAGTGCACTGTGGACAAAATCCCCCAACCAAAGTGGGTTTAGCTTGTGGGCAACTTTGATCTTAGAAAAGAGATACAGTTTCAAAGATTTTGACTCAAAATACTCCTGGGTGGGAGGAAAAAGCCACGGTCCATGTGATGGAGGGGGTTGGCAGTGGCCTCATTAGACGTGATGTTACCACCTAGCTTTGTGACACTGGGCAAAGGCACTTAGCTTTTTTGAGTGCCAGTTTTCTAAGCAGAAAACAAGTTGGACAAAACACTTTCTCAGGTACCTCCCAGTCCTAAGATTCTATGGCTCAATGATGTCCCTTTACTTTCAGAACCCCACTTATTCCTCTACGCCATTAAGTCACATTTCTAACTGGGATTGTAGTGTTCAGAAATTAATGCTATTAAGATTAATACTACTAATAGCATTAAGATTACTACTATTAATAGCATTAAGATTAATAGTTTCTAGAGCCCAATTTTTCTTTCCCAAGGCATTTTAGTATTGCCTTTTACTTTTTTTTCTGGGCTTAGAATTCATTGTCCGAGAATGGCATGGATCGTGTCTTAGTTCTCTTCCACTTAGTCTTATCAATGAAAAGTGAGAGAAACATACTGGCATAGAAAGAATATAATAAAGATTGTTTTTCAAATTCCAGCTCAACCACTTACTCTCTGAGTGATGTTAGGTTATTATTCAAAGTACCTTTTTCTGTGAAATGGGGATAAAAATGTCAGACCATGTAAAACTGTTGAGAGGATTAAATGTCCTTCAGATCCTGAAGACATTTAATGGTTCACCCATTCAGAACTCACCTTTTCACTTCATTCTTGGAGATTCCCACAACCACATGCATGATTCATCTTGCACGTTGGAGTTTCAGTTTCTCTAACTCTTCACATCCATTGTGTTATTTTATCCCACCTAAGCTATTGACTACCATAACTATAACATGAACTTTTTTTTAAAGATTGTATTTATTTATTTTTAGAGAGAGAAGAAAGGAAGGAGAAAGAGAGGGAGAGAAGCATCAATGTATAGCTGCCTCTCACGTTCTCCCTACTGGGGACCTGGTGTGCCAACCAGGCATGTTCTCTGACTGGGAATTGAACCAGCGACTCTTTGGTTCACAGGCCTGTGCTCAATTTACTGAGCTACAACAGCGAGGGCAACATGAACTTTTCACTATGCCTAAATGCATAGTCCCTAAAAATCAACTTCAGTATCCTATTATCTGACCACAACTTCCTATCCTCTACCTCCTTTTCTCTAGAACCTCCACTCCAACAATTCTCCAACATCAACAGGGACTCTAATCCATTGGTTCTACCGCATTCTCACAGTCAGGCACTTTTATCATATCTCATTTAGAGGCCATGGTTCATCACCATAAGTTTTGCACATGCAATAAAGTTCATAGTCTTCTCCCCAATGATTTAGTTGTCTTCCTCTTTCTGTTTTGCTTCTCCTACCTCCTAACCAGGCTCCTTGGAGAAACTTCCTTAATAAATTACTTGGAAATGAAGTCTTGTCTCTGAGTTTATTTCTGGGGGAACTGTCCTAAGATGCTGGTTAAGGGAAGAGGATCTTTTTTTCTTGAGACTGAAAGAAGCAGAAAATAAGATTGTTAGGCTCGACTTCCAGCCAAGATGGAGGCATAGGTAGATATACTTTGCTACCTTGCAAAACCAGGAGAAGGACAACAAATTTAAAAGTAGAAAGCAACAGAAACTTTCAGAAAATTGAACTATATGGAAGTCCAAGAACCAAGGAGTTAAAGAAGAAATATTCATCCAGGCTGGTAGGAGGGGCAGATATGGGCAGCAGGGGCACAGAGGATGCATGGCAAGGTGGTGGCTGGTGGGCAGCCCCACATTTGTATGTGGATAAACTGGGAGGAACAACTGGGGAGTGAGACAGACTGCACAATCCAGGGTTCCAGCACAGGAAAAGAAAGCCTCAAAACCTCCCACTGTAAAAATCTGCAGGGCTTGTGGTCGTGGAAGAAACTCCCAGCCTCACAGAAGAGTCCACTGGAGAGACCCATAGGGTCCTAAAACATACACAAACCCACCCAACCAGCAATCAGCAACAGAGGGTCCAATTTGCTTGTGGGGAGTGAAGGAAGTGACTGAAAGCCAGCCAAAAGCCAAGGGAGTAGCATTGTTCCCTCTTGGACCCCTCCCCACATACAGCACCACAACCCAGCAGACCTGGGGGATGCAGGGTGCTTGCCCTCCTTGGAGAATACCTAAGGCTCTGCCCTTACAACCTAACAGATTCACTGAGACAAAGAACTATGGCCCAAATGAAAGAACAGATCAAAACTCCAAAAAAAGAGCTAAGTGATGAGGAAATAGTGAACTTATCAGATGCAGAGTTCAAAACACTGGTAATCAGGATGCTCACAGAAATAACAGTTGAGTATGGTTGCACAATAGAGGAAAAAGTCAAGGCTATACAAAGTGAACTAAAGAAAAAATGTACAGAGAACCAACAGTGAAAGGAAAGGAACTGGGACTTAAATAAACGATTTGCAGCAGGTGGAAGAAATAAAAATTCAGCCAGAACAGAATGAGGAAACATGAATCCAAAGAAATGAGGAGAAACTTTGGAACCTCCAGGACAACCTTAATTGTTCCAGCACCTGAATCACAGGGGTGCCAGAAAAAGAAGGGGAAGAACAATAAATTGAAAACTTATTTGAAAAATTAATGCAGGAAAAGTTTCCCAAGCTGGCAAAGGAAATAGACATGCAAATCCAGGAAGCTCAGAGAGTCCCAAAGAAATTGGATCTGAGGAGGAACACACCAAGACACATCATAATTAAATTACCCAACATGAAAGATAAGGAGAGAATCTTAAAAGCAGCAACAGAAAAGGAGACAGTTACTTACAAAGGAGTTCCCATAAGACCATCAGGTGATTTCTCAAAAGAGACCTTATAGGCAATAAGGGGCTGGAAAGAAGTATTCCAAGTCATGAAAGGCAAGGACCTACAATATCCAAGATGACTCTATCCAGCAAAGCTATCATTTAGAATGGAAGGGCAGATAAAGTGCTTTCCACATAAGGTCAAGTTAAAGGAGTTCATCATCACCAAGCCCTTATTATGTGAAATGTGAAAGGGACTTATCTAAGAAAAAGAAGAGGATCAAAACTATGAACAGTAAAATGACAACAAACTCACAACTATCAACAACTGAACCTAAAAAAACCCCCGAAAACTAAGCAAACAACTAAAACAGGAACAGAATCACAGAAATGGAGATCACATGGAAGATCACAGTGGGGAGGGGGAGGAGAAAGAATGGGGGAAAAGATACAAGGAATAAAAAGCATAAATGGTAGGTATAAAATAGACAGAAGGAGGTTAAGAATAGTATAGGAAATGGAGATGCCAAAGAATTTATATGTATGACCCATGAACTTGAACTAAGGTGGGGGGGCAGTTCTGCTAAGGGGGTGCATGGTAGAGGAGAATAAAGGGGAAATGGGACAACTGTAATAGCATAATCTATAAAATATACTAAAAAACAAGATTGTTAGGCTCAAGGATGGGCGTTAAAGAAGGAATTCACTGAGAATTTTACCTTCTCAGTGAAGTAGCAGCTTAGAAAGATCATCTGCAAAGACTGAGGGAGCCGGAGTGAGTGGGTCTATTACATTTAAGCCAAGCATTGTGCTAGCTCCTTCCATGAATAATCTCATTTAACTGTTCTACCAACTCAGAGAGACAGGAGCTGTCATTTTCTTAACTTTGTAGATAATGAAGTGGAAGTTAATGGGAGTTAAGGAACTATACAGGCCAACCAGTTCTGATGGACACCAGAGGGCAATTTTTTCATTCTTTTCTACACCTCTGGAGTAGTTTACTTAAGAATAACTGCTGTGAAATTTTTTTAAAAAGAGTTGATGTGAGATGTGCCAAAAAGAAAAGAAAAAGTTTCTTCAAGAAAATATAGGACACTTCACCTTAACTACAAAAATAGCCACAAAGATAAATAGGCTTTTTTTTCTTAGCTGTTTAAAGAGGTTTTTTAATACCCTCAAATTGCCGAATATGTCAAGAAACAGAGAGTGGGAGTCATTTTGCATGACAAAATATAATGAAACTTCAGACCTTACACCAAAAAGTTATGCACATTCTAGTTTTTTTTTGAAAGGCAAAGCTATCATGGCAATTTGAGAAGGCCACCTCTATTAATATCTAATGCTCTACATTAAAACAACAAAAGAAGACTGTTTCTTTGTTGAAAATGTGGACCTATATATCAACTTTTGGGTGGAAATTTGATTTATCCTATAAGGGGCCAATGTTAGGACGTAAAATAATAAAAAGTTACCTCATTTGTAAAATTAAGTTGGCCAGATGTTTTAAGGCTATGATATAGTTAAAATCATAATACCAGACCAAAAGTGGGCAGGTCAGTGATGTAGATCAGCTGCCAGACTCCTGAGTATGTCTTAGGGGATAACATATAATTAAGGAAACATCACAAAAGAATGGTGAAGGAATGAGTTATTCCAGAAGTGAACCAGGTAAAAACCAACATCATGCTTGATCAAGAATAAGGTAAAGATAGATCACCTTCTTTTGAAAAAACTATGTAAATTTAATTATTTCCTCCCTAGTGGGTGGAGGATCTTTTGAAACATAAGCATTATGGAAGAAATCACAAAGAAAAAGTTCATAGTTTTTACTATATTCAACTTAAAATGTAAAATTTTACATGACTTTAAAAACAATTAAATGCCTTTTGGGAAGAGAGAGAAATGTTAAGATAGAAAAGGAACTACTGATGTAAATATATTAGCGTCTCTGATGGTAGTAGTACTCCATCAATAAAAGAGATCAAGTCCGAGAAGTCTAGGGGATTTATAGAAACGTGCACGCTGGTTATTAAGGGAGTGCAAATTAAAACCACGCAGTGGTAAAGGTCACCCAAAAAACTGGGGGGTCGAAAAGGCTGGTGAGGGGATAGCCTGCGTGCTGAGATTCTCCGGGGGGAGTTCCACATTATGATACGGAATCAAGTTCCACATCGTGTATCAATGACCTATAAAGGTTAGGCCTGAGCCAGCAAGTGTCCTTCTGAAGATCTATGCAGAAGAAATGCTCAGAAAGTCAGAAAAAGAGTTGTACACAAATATGTTAATCACCATTTCACTCATAAGTGTTAAAAAATTTAAAGTATTGAAGAATATGAGAATACATCAATAAAATATGATTTAGTCACATAAGAATATGAGCTCATTAAGATCACAGTTTTGAGGAATTTTTAGGGGCATGAGAGTAAGCATGACATGTGAAAAAAACAGGATACACACTCTGTATACTTTTTCTTTTCAGTTACGTAAAATAAAGAATTCCACTGGAAATAGGGCATGTGACACTCGTATATACAAAAAAAGAAATAAGTGCCAAAATATTAGGTGGTTAGCTCTCAGTGGTAGAAAGTCAGGTGATTTGATTTTTCTTCTTCACAGTTCTCTAGATTTTCTGTAATGAATATATTATTTTCTTTTTTAACAGAAGTACATATTTTAAGTGAAGTGTTTCCATATTTGTGAAGAAGGGTATTGGCCCTGCTGAAGCTGTTAGGGTTCCAACCTGAGTAGAAAATCAGTCTCTTGTTCTAGCTCCAAAACTAAAGAGATGGGATGGAATTCCCAAGACATTTAAGATCTGATTGGGGACCATTTGGATGAATTCTAAGTAAGCCTCAACAAAATTTTCCTCCATACTAACTCAAGAAAGTGAGATGAGAGCAGATGCCAAGGAAAAGGTACACTGCTGGTTTTAATCCAATCCTTCTGGAACATTAATGTGCACATGAATCAACTAGAGATGCTGATACAGTGCAAATTGAATTTAGGACGTTTGGGTGGGGCCTGAAACTCTGCATTTCTAACGAGCTCTCAGACAGTGCTGATGTTGCTGGTCCATGGAGCACACTTTGAATTCAAAACTTAGAGGACAGTCTAGCATTCCTTGCTTACAAATACAAAAGATTTAGAAACAGATCTAAACAGATTTAGAAACAGGGCATATATGTCCTGGCTGGTGTGGCTCAGTGGGTTGAGTGCTGGCCTTCGAACCAAAGTGTCGTGGGCTTGATTCTCAGTCAGGGCACATGCCTGGGGTGCAGGCCAGGTCCCCAGTAGGGAGCACGTGAGAAGCAACCACACATTGATGTGTTTCTCTTCCTCTCTTTCTCCTTCCCTTCCCCTCTCTCTAAAAATAAATAAAGAAAATCTTTAAAAGACAAAAAAAAAAGAAAAAACTTCAATCAGTAGGCATTAACTAGCTGAGTAATAAGCATCTGGTGTCTAGGGCTCACATCTGAGGACGCTGCTCTGGGGCTAGGGGGTCATTAGGACATTAACCAATGATTTCATTGTACTCACGTGAATGTGTGCATGCATACACATCTTCAGATGCATGTGTATTTTTGTGCATTTGTGGTGAACTTCTTTCAGGAAATTCTTGAGTATATATTTCATCTTTCCTGATGGAGTTCACTAGTGATCAAAAGAGCAAATCACCCATCCTTTTCCCCTGTTTTTTTTTTTCTTTTTCCCTTTCACAAAAATCTCTGGTCTCTGCATGTGTGCTCAGTAATAAGAGAAGCCAAGGCCTCCTGTGGGTCCTAGGAAATGCATTATCTGATCTAAAAATAGACAAGAGCCCATTGTCTCATGCAAAAGTAAATCCCACATACTAATCCGCCAGAAAGTGATCTAGCCTTTTAAAAGATTTATTAGTTCCTGATCTTCTCTCTATGCATGACTATTTTTCATTTCATTCTGTGATGGATAAATTGAATTAAGCAAGAGCTAAAATAACTTCTTTTTAAAGCTATATAAATCTTTGTGATAGAAACCCTGGGTATTGGAGGCCTTGAGGTACTTGAAGAATCAAGGAGTTGAGGGAAGAGAAGAAAAGTAACTGTTATTATAGAAACGGATGGGTTCCAGCAATGGTGCGTTGTAAATGTTTAACTGCCAGTTCTCAAAAAACTAGAAACAGTGACAGAGTCAGGACAGGGAAGGAAGGGGTGTGTTTGCTAATGGGTACGTGTTTCTTTCTGGGGTGATGGAAATGTTCTGCAATTTGGTATTGATGGTATAGTGAACACACTAAAGAACACTGCATTTGTACAGTTTAAAATGAGGAACAACAACACAAAACCCACCTCACTCCACACCTTATTCACACCATTTGCCAATTTCCAAGGTATAAATATTCACACTAATTCTGACGTAATGCTGCCCACATGGCATCGCCAAATGTGCCACTGGGAAGAGCACAGGCTCCGTCCAGCACGCCATTGGTTCCCAGTGTGGTGATTTGTTTCCTAACCATTGTGATTTACAGAGACCTGGTAGGGTCCACACTTTCCTGACATGCGAGGTTTTGGGATGTACTTTCATTTTTCTCCTGCTTGTTTGATTTTTTTCTGTCTCTAAATGATTAAGATACGGTGAAAAGAGCCCCAGAGTGGGACCCTTGAGTCTAACATCTGTTCTTTATTAATTCAGATTTTTAACAGCACATTTACTGAGCATCTAGGCTCTGGGCTGTATGCTGTGAATTCTAAGATGCATGGAAGGGCCCTGATGCATGGGGAGAATACAGCCTAGTCAGGGATACAAACAAAACCCATCTATTGTAGAAAGTGTGTGTGTGTGCTGTAATAGAGGCATGTGCACTCTGACTGAGTGAATTCTTTTCGCTGATGGGTGGGGAATGGTGGTGGTGATGACATCAGTGAACGTGTCAGAGATGAGGAAATATCTGCCTTGGAATCAGGGAAGGGCATTACAATTCAAAAGAACAGCATGAGGAAAGGCACAGAGGCAGGAAGGTGATGAGATGCAAAGGAAATAAGCGGTCATGTGCTGTGGCGAGATCACAGGTTCACCAACAGCCAAGATGGAGAGTGACTGGAAAGGTGAGCTGGTCTATTTTCAGTCTTTATGGGCCATGATGAGGAGTTTGCACATTATCTTACAGTAAAAGGGCAGCCTTTGAGATTTGTTAAGTAAGGGAGGAACATGCAGATAAGCAGAACTACACACTTATAATACGAAGGTTACATGGATAGGAAGAGGGGTGAGAAGAAGTGAGAACTGGGGAGGCCAGAGCACAACACTGTGTTATTCCAGAAAAGAGATGAATAAGCCAATGATGTGGGGTATAGAGATGAAGGAATAGAGTAGAGAAACACATCAAGATAAAATTTACAGAACTGAGAATTCAACCAGATGTATGTAGTAGAGTGAATGGTGGGGTGAGGCTAGTAGGAAAGCTTCTGTCTTGGATGACCAGATGAATGGTGATGCTCTCACAGTGCCTGACACATGGTAGGCACTGAGCGAGTATGTGCAGAATGGTGGGACAAACACCTGGAGTATGGGGGGCAGCTCACTCTGATGGAAGGCAGCATGTGGAGTCACATGAACTTCACGTACACCCCAGCGTGGTTACGTAATGGTTGTGGGACTTTGAGTAAGTCTATGAACCTCTCTGAGCCTTAGTTTCTTCATCTGTGGAGTGAGAAAATGATATTGACCTCAAAAGGACTTTGGCCAGGGTCAGAATTAATATAATTCCTTAAATTATTGTTTTCTAAGAGGGCAATCATGTTACAAGCAACTCTAAAAAGTCAAGGGTTGCCTATCACAATCCACATTCCACTAATGAAGAAAGACAACTTTCCTCCTAACCCTGTAGCTTACTGGTCCATCTCTGAAGCCTCCCGCATGGCAAAGACATTAGAGCAGTTCTTGTAGGTTCATGAATTTAGGTTGAATCACTTGGAAATCAGAAGAGATGGTGGGATTTGCTAAGTGTTGGAATTATTTCATTTGGAGGGGTTTAAAAAGTCTACAATCATTCCTTATGCTCCTGAAGGGGAATAAAACATATTTGTTAGGTGAATTGGAATAAAAAGAGGAGAAGTCCATGAAAGGACAAAGCCAGCCCCATTTGCTATTATGGCACCATTTGCCTAGCAGGCCTATGACCTTGTTAAACATGACTGCCATTTCACTCTTCTGAGCTTGTCCTCAGGACTGGAAATTACTGGAAGCAATAACAGAACAAACCCCTCTCTACAACCACATGTAGAAGATAACATTGGAACAAACTGCAGCCTCACATTATGACACCCCAACTGCCCAGGGGCCACACAACAGCAGCCCCCCACCTTTTCCTAATCCAATTATGATCCAATAAAAGCTCAAAGCCTCCTAGTGTATCTCTCCACACCATGCCCTTCTTTTCTTGGAACGTGAATCAAAACTTTATTCTCTATACTTTCTTCTCTTTGTGAATTCTTTCACAGCCTGGGTCACCGACCACCTTAACAGTCCACATACATACAGCCACTGCAAATAATGATTTAGTTCCTACTTCTTGATATCTGAGGGACCCCTAAATACCTAGTGACTTTTGTGTGTGGTTAAAAGGCAGAAGAAGAAAGACTCACCCAGTACAAATCTGATCTGAGGGAAAGTTCCAAGTGGCTCATTAGCTGGTATCCATGGGAGCCTCATACAACAGAAGGCCCTATAATAACTCCGTTGTCAGGAGCCCCAAATGTATCTAATTTGAAAATCCCAGCTAGTCACAAACTACCAGACATGGTACGGGGAACCTACTGGTATAGAAAGTAAAGCTGGGACCGAAGCTGTTAAGGTAAGCACATCGGAAAATCTGTGAATGTCTTTGACATGGACAAAGCAGGTTACCAGATGTCTTGTATAGCACATTTTCTAAATTGCCTCTACAATTGTGTTTGAGCTATTTTATAATACTGTACATCGTAGATAACTGATAGCAATGATCATGATTCTTGTCCATGGGCATGCAAATAAACTTTGCTGGTGGAGGGGCAATTGCTCCCCTTCCAAGCTCTCAGAAGATGCAAGTTTTGCATTTCTTAAGCAAATTCATTTTAGCACTTCTTGGACTTACATTTCTCTCTGCTCTTCAATTCCTTCTTTGGATTGGTCGTGATATCTTATTGGCTTCCTCATTAATTAATGAGTTAAATAAAATCTTTGACATATGTTCATTTTATATAACAATCATGATTTTACTCTTTTAAAGGAATTATCAATGAATGTATATCACAATGACTTTCAGCTCATTGAAAAACTGGGGTATAGGGAAGGGTTTCTCCATTTGCAGGACATCATCAGGGTGAGGAACAGTGATCCAGAGGAAGGGAACCTAGTAAACTGCATCTGGTGTGCAGAGGAGGATCACCTCCTGCTTCCCCGAGGCAGGGGACTCCCTCCTCATGTAGGCCTCAGTATGGGTCATCAGATTGCTGGTCTGTGGGAGAGTCACTTGGTACACTCAGGGTGAATTCTGTTTTGAGGAGCAAGGGGTAAATACTTTAAAGGGGTGGGAAAATCTCAACCAGGATTCAGAAAAGTTCTCTCTAAAAGGGCACTGGGAAATCCATCTCATTTTTGACTGCCCTAAAAAGCATGGTTGTGTGTTTCCTTATAGGCATAGTGCAATCACACATTAATGATATACAGAAGAGGTAGTTGATATTAGTAGGAAAGGGATTGTTTCTAATGGGAGATCCATTTAGAAAAATATGAAGGTCCAGATTTTCTCATGATGGAGGCAGAAAGGGTATCAGCGACTCACAAGGAGCAGTAACGGCACAGAGGCCAGCCTGAAGCACAGAGAATTTGCAAAGGAGGAGGCAGGTGTGCAGAGGAACCTGACTCCAGGCACTCGGAGCCTGATGTGATCGGTCTTCAGTGTGTCATGGTTTTCTTGGTGTGAACCATAAGTGTTCCAGGTGTGGCAGGGTGCGACAGGGCTTAAGAAAGGGGGTAGATGTGAGGAATGCCTTGCTGGGAAAGGGGACACAGAGATAGAGGTGATTCGCATTGGGGTCTCCGAAGTATCAACCATGCGGGGAGTGTCCACAGGAATACATGACAGAAGATGCACAGTGTTACGCATTACATTACAAAATAAGGAAGAAGCTGAAGAGTGAACAGCAACAACAAAAAGAGATCCAAAGAAGGGAGAAGACAAAAAAGATGAGTAGAATTAATGAAAGAGTAAACAAAAAAGCCAAACTTGCTTTTTTAAAAATACGAATGAAAGAGGCAAACTTACAGCAAAATTTAATCACAGTAAAAAATAGTAGAAATGAGAAATCGACATCATTGCAGAAAAGTAGGGAATGAAAAAATATTGAAGGGAAGAGAATGGACAAGTCAAAGCTAATGTAATTGAAAGAATGACTTTCTAGGAAAATGAAAATGATCAAACCCCAAATCTATTCCCAATTAAAAACTCAGAAATAACCTCTCCAAATGTTTAAGGCCTATATGGAAAAAATTGTAACAGATGACATATTACAGAATTGTGTGCCTGATACCTATATAGTTTCATTCACCAATGTCACCCCAATAAATTCAATAACCCCCAAAATAAAAAACAAGAAAAAATTGTAAATCTTTATCAAAAGATGCAAAATAATAATTACATGTTGGAGAAAACATAATCTTTTTTTTTAAAGATTTTATTTATTTATTTATTTATTTTTAGAGAGGGAAAGGAGGGAGAGAGAGAGAGAGAGAGAGAGAGAGAGAGAAATATCAATGTGTGGTTGCTGGGGGACATGGCCTGCAACCTAGGCATGTGCCCTGACTGGGAATCGAACCTATGATGCCTGGTTCGCAGCCCGCGCTCAATCCACTGAGCTACACCAGCCAGGGCGAGAAAACATAATGTTAATGGTAAGACGCAATATTATCAGGATTTTATCAACTGCTAAATTAATCTATAAATTCAGAATATTTCCAATCAAATCCCAGGGAAATTTATGGGCAATATAATTTAAAAATTCCTCTGAAAGAGAAAACACAGAATACTCATGAGTGCTGAAACAATGAAAAGAACAATAGAGTTGCAGGGGGAACCCCTTGCCCCCACTCCCTTGTACCAGAATATACTGTAAAGCTGGAATCATTCAAACTATGCTATTAGATGCAGAACACAAATTTGGACAATTTGATAAGAAATATTGGGACACTAACCTATTTGGAAATACACAAATTAGGCCCTTACTTCATACCAGAAACAGGAATAAAGAGCTAAGCCTTAAGAGAACCATAAAAGCATTAGGAAAAAAACACTTTTTAAAAAAGATTTTGCCCTGGCTGGTGTGGCTCAGCAGATTGAGTGTGGGACTGCGCACCAAAGAGTCTCTGGTTCAATTCCCAGTCAGGGCACATGCCTGGGTTGCGGGTCAAGTCCCCTGTTGGGGACACATAAGAGGCAACCACACATTGATGTTTCTCTTCCTCTTTCTCCTCTCCTTCCCTTCTCTCTAAATAAATAAATAAAATATTTTAAAAAATGAAAAAATAAAAGAAATTTTATTTTTTTATTTTAGACAGAGGGGAAGGGAAGGAGAACAAGATGGAGAGAAGCATCAGTGTGTGGTTGCCTCTCACACATCCCCAACTGGGGCCTACCCCACAACCCAGGCATGTGCCCTGACTGGGAATTGAACTGACTACCCTTCAGTTCACAGCCCACACTCAATCCACTGAGCCACACCGGCCAGGGAAAAACACTTGTTTTTTAAAAATAATATTGGGGTGGGAAGAACTTCGAAAGCAAGATATGAAACCCAAAGCCCCGAAGGAAAAGAATTAGAGCTGTGACTACATAACAAAATAACACATGTCTGTATGACAAATGTCACTGAAAAAGTTAAGACACTTGGCAGACTGGGAGAAGTTTATTAGTATCCACAAAATATAAGAGCTCCTAAAAACCAATAAAATACAAATAACAGGTATGAACAGGAATTTATGAAAGAATAAATACAAATGGCCAATAAACAAATAAAAAGATGCTTAACCTTGCAGTCAGGAGGGAAGTACAAATTATAACTGCAGTTGAAAATTTGTGGGCAAGGCTATACCTGAGCAAGCATTCACACTATTGATTAGAACACAAGTTGCAAATTATTCTTTGATAGAAGGATCCTAAACCTAGGATTTGTCTAAAGAAATACTGGCACCCCTGCCCCGTGTGGCTCAGTTGTTGGGGCATCATGCTGCAAAGCTAAAGGTTGCTGATTCGACTCCTGGTTAGAGCACAGGCCTTGGCTGTGGGCTTGGTCCCCGGTCACTTGCTTAGGTTAAAAAGACACAAGAGAATGTGAAGAATTATACCATCATCTTTAAAAAGTGATCTCTTCATGATGACATTTTACGTGTATAATTTTCTATATTATTCAGATAATCTACAATAAGCAGGTATTATTTTGATAATGAGGAAGTGACTGAAATCAGCATATAAAATCTTGAATACTCCACATATCGACACATGTATGTAAAAAATATGAATGGCAAAAATACTGGAAGAACATAAACCCATAGGTTAACATGGCCGTATCTAGATGGTAGATATTTCAGTGATTTCATTTTTTATATTGTTTTTCCTTATTTTCCAAGTAGTCTGTGATGAGCACACTTTTCTTTTAGATTTTCAAAACACTTATTTCTAAAAGAACACATTGCATATAAATGCTATAATGTAGGTGCTGTAAACTTAAATGCACTTTGTTTTAAATGATTATTCTCAAGTTATTTCTGTTTTTTCAACTCTTTAAACTTAAGATGAAACCATAGGTGACTGTGCGTGTATTGTACAGGTATAATGTAAAGTAAAGTTGAAATAATTAAAAAAAAAGTTACAGTATTTACCATGCATTTGATGCCTTATCCAAAGAAACCAACAGTCCGACAGGGCCATTGAATCATGTTCAATGGGTTCTGGCTTCCAGAGCCTGCAGGGAGAACAGCAGTTTTTTAATAACCATGGGTCAGGTACAGGCTTCAGAACAGAATTCCAACCTTCCTCTTTATAGAAGTAAATGACCTTTAAGATTTGTTCTCCGGGCTGACCAGATCATTAATTTTAGTTTAGCAAGGTCATGGAGAAAACAAACAAACAAACAACAACAATAGATAGTGACTTGAATTTTAATTTTAGTGTATTAACATTTCTTCAAGTTTTTTTTCAGGGGGGATGGAGGTTTTTAAGTAGTTAATGAAAAGGAATTTTGATCTTTGTTTCTAATTAAATTTCTCTATTCTCATTTGTATTTTATTTATGAAAGTCCTTGCAAAGCCATATCTGAATGATTAACAAGAATTCCCTGAAGACAAGGTACTTACTTCTGATTTAAAAATCTACTTGGGATGGAAAGCTGTGTGGCACAGGGAAACTGGAAATTAATGTGGTTGCACATTTGCATGCTGTATCCCAATGAACCCTTTAGCTAAAATTTATTTTGTATAAAGGTTGATAGCTGGTGCTTAGGTGGGAAGCACAGAGTCCCTTGAAATGTGTACATGGCATTACTGGGTGGTTCCTTGTGCCGTTTTGCTGCCTTCATTCAGTTTCTTTGTTGACATCCCCCCAATTAGAATCTTCTCATAAATCAAACTTTCCTTTTAAGAACTTGTAGGTCCAGGTGCTTAAACCTGCAGCAAAATAAACCTTTGAGATCTGAAGCCATTCTCTCTATCTTTCCCCGACTCAAGAATTCTTTTCCTTGAGCTGAAGAGATGCCATTACCTAAGCTTCCCTCAGGCTCCTGCGACATGAAATGGCAGGACTTTCATGAAAATGTACTCAGTGTTGCTGAAGCATTGCCTTTGGCTCTTTTAGTTACTGCAGTTCTGTGTTTGTTCAGCTGGAGAGGTCAAATGATTTGTTCTCCTGAAAGTTAATCATTTATGACAAATTTGCTCGGCAGATGCATGCGCTTTGTGTTGCAGACTAGCTCAAGAACAGGTGAGAACATTTGCCTCTTTAGAAACGCTCATTTTCTTCAAGGAATTTTTCCCTGTTTCACACACTAGCCTCAGGCCACTAATGTTTTCTTATCACTGTCTCTGCATTATCTCCTTCTAACTCTTTCTATTCTCCCCGTTTCCTTGGCTGTCAGTAAAAAGCTCAGAACTGACCTTCACCTGCCAGGGCACATCAGGACTCAAACGCAGCTTCTCATGCTTGACTGCAGGTGAATTTTCCAAGAAAGCTAAGCTTTAGAGCCCTTTGCAATGTGTTCACATGTTCATATATTGTGAAATGTACAAGTGTCAGAAAGTTTAGCCTCTACTCCAACTTCTCCTCAGGTACATCTCCCTTCATACAGCTGGAGTTGTAGTGGCCATGGACATTTTGGGGGACTATCTAAGGGAAAGCTGAGCTGGGGACACATCTAATTTGGATTTAGTGGAACATATCTTTCTGGTTTGTACTCATGTCTGTGTATATAGGTTCAGTCATTGCTGGTTGTGTTCATAAGGGAAAGGCCCACTCTGTACTGTCCTGGGGTGAGACACAAGGGAATGACCTAGGGGCCCTCGCACCCTAAATATGTGTGAGGCTAGAGAAGCACAATCTGAAGGATATGGAGCTTGAAGCCAGTCTGTGTAAAACTCTTCCTAACAACTTCTGGCTCAGATGGAGGTGTAAGTAGATATGCTTTGCTTCCTTGCACAACCAAAAGAAGGATAACAACCAATTTAAAAAACAAAAATCAACTAATATTGCCAGAAAATCAAACTATATGGAAGTCTGACAACCAAGGTGTTAAAGAAGAAATATTTATCCACACTGGTAAGAGGGGCAGAGATGAGCAGCTGAAGTGGAGAGGACAAGGGGCAAGGTGACAAACTGGGCAGGTGAGGCAATGGACCAGCAGTCCCACATTTGTGTGCAGATAAGCCAAGAGGAAAATCTGGGGAGCAAGACAAACTGCACAACCCAGGGTTCCAGCACAGGAAACTAAAGCCTCAAAACCAGTAGCTGTAAAAACCTGTGGGGGTTGAGGTGGCAGGAGAAACTCCCAGCCTCATAGAGGAGTTTGTTGGAGAGCCTTATAGGGTCCTAGAATGTACATAAGCCCACCTATCCTGGAATCAGCAACAGAAGGGCCTAATTTAATTGTGGGGAGCGGAAGAAGTGGCTAAAAGAGGGGCCAGAGCCAAGCAAGCAGCATCATTCCCTCTCTACCCCTCCCCCACATACAGCGTTACAAACCAGTGAAGTGGATTGCCCTGCCCTGGTGAATACCTAAGGCTCTGCCCCCTATAATGTAACAGGTGCACCCAGACAAAGAAATGTGGCTCAAATGAAAGAACAGATCAAAACTCCAGGAAAATAACTTAGTGATGAGGAGATAGCCAACCTATCAGATGCAGAGTTCAAAACACTGGTAATCAGGATGCTCACAGAAATGGTTGAGTATGGTTGCAAAATAGAGGAAAAAGTGAAGTCTATGCAAAGTGAAATAAAAAAAAATATACAGGGAACCAGCAGTGAAGGGAAGGAGACTGGGACTCAAATTCGGAACAAAAGGAAGAAATAAGCATTCAACCAGAAGAGAATGATGAAACATGAAATCACAAAAATGAGGAGAGGCTTAGGAACCTCTGGGACAACTTTAAATGTTCCAGCTTCTGAATCATAGGAGAAGAGGAAGAACAAGAAATTGAAAACTTATTTGAAAAATTAATGAAGGAAAACTCCTCTAAGCTGGTGAAGGAGACATGCAAATCCCGGAAGCTCAGAGAGTCCCAAAGAAATTGGATCTGAGGAGGAACACACCAAGACATGTCATAATTAAATTACCCAAAATTAAAGATGAGAGAATCTTAAAAGCAGCAACAGAAAAGGAGACAGTAACCTACAAAGTAGTTCCCATAAAACCATCAGCTGATTTCTCAAAAGAAACCTTACAGGCAATAAGGGGCTAGAAAGAAGTATTTCAAGTCATGAAAGGCAAGGACCTACAATATCCAAGATGACTCTATCCAGCAAAGCTATCATTTAGAATGGAAGGGCAGATAAAGTGCTTTCCAGATAAGGTCAAGTTAAAGGAGTTCATCATCACCAAACCCTTATTATATGAAATGTGAAAGGGACTTATCTAAGAAAAAGAAGAGGATCAAAACTATGAACAGTAGAATGACAACAAACTCACAACTATCAACCATTGAACCTAATAAACAAACAAACAAACAAAAACCTAAGCAAACAATTAGAACAGGAACAGCATCACAGAAATGGAGATCACATGGAGTGGGGAGGAGGAGGCAGAGAACGGGGGAAAAGCTTGGGGAATAGGAAGCATATTTGACAGATACAAAATAGACAGGGGGAGGCTAAGAATAGTATAGAAAATGGAGAGGCCAAAGAACTTATATGTAGGACCCATGGACATGAACTAGGTGTCGGGGAAAGATGATGGGAGGGTGGATGCAGGGTCCCATAGGAAAAAAATGGGACAACTGTAGTGAATCAATACAATGCACTTAAAAAAAAACACTTCCAATTTTTAAACTTCAAATGTGAAGGAAACTTGACAGAAAACTTCTCAAATTTGACCATTCCTAAAGAACAATTCCTTGCACATTATTAATAACAGTTGGGATGTTAGAAGAGTCTTTTAAACTATCAATAAAGCAATTTGTTCAACCATGCTAAAGAAAAGGCCTTTGATCTCGTATTTGACGTTACATCGCTGTCATGCAAAGAGGTGAGTAAAGAGAATGCAGCCTGAAACTGGGCAAGAAAGCATTATTGAGATGTGTCAGGATTTTAATTTGCATTGATTTTTATATTTTGTTTAATTGATATTATTTTCCCCTGGGTTTTATTATGCTTGTGATATTTGTCAGTTTTCCAAAATTAGTGCTTTGTGGCAATTTCTGATTTCCCTTGCATTCTACCCAGTTTTGTATCCTTTTTGAACAAGAGAAATCTTCAGACTATTTAAGCTTCAGAGGCTTCCATGCTTAGACCTGTTCCTGGCTCCCACTGTTTGAAGCCACTGTGATGCTTCTGAAAAAAATAATAAAAGCTAAAAAAATAAAAATTAAAAGAAACTTGTTTAGTAAGCCTTCTGGATCAGGAAGTTTCAACTCAGAAGTTAAAACCTTCATCTTTCTAGTATCCTGCGATCCAAAGCACTTGTAAAACAATGTATTTGATCCTGGAGAGAAGCCCATCAATACTGAAAACTTCTATTCCGAATCTGTACTCAGATTCTCCTGGCTTTTATAAAAATAAAATTTCAGCTTAGAGGACATCCATTTGCTCATGTAAGACCAACACTCAGGAATCTCTAAAAATATAACGCAACATTCAGTAGGAAGGAAGCCGTGTCATAAGAATACTTTGGCTGGTTCCTAAGAACAGTTAGTAACGGGGCACAGCCAAAATCAGTGTGTTTGTCTTCTAACAGACCACAATACCAGGTGGCGTAGAAAAAGAAGGAAAGGAAATGCATGCAGTATGTTGCAAAGGGGTTCGCTGTGTTATGCAAAAGGCACGGATCCCAGAGGAAGGCATGTGCTGTCCCTGATGTTCAGTGCGGCTTGTCTGGCGCGTGGTAGCAATACTGGGGGAATAACAGACTGGTAGGACCTTCTCACAGGGAAGGAACCTTCTGGTGCCACTTATGGAATAAGTCCCCAAAGGGTATATCTGCCTTTGGGACAGAAGATAATTTGGGTCCCATGACGTTGTTGTGGTTCTCAGACTTCAGCACCAGCAGCGCCTGGAAGCCTTGTTATAACAGATTGAGGGCGCCACCTCCAGAGTTTCTGACTCACTAGGTGTAGGATGGGGCCTGAGAATTTGCATTTCTATCCCGTTTCCAGGTGAGGCTGATGCTGTTGTTCAAGTTGAATGGGAGCCACTAGAGACTGAAAATGATTTGTCCTGCTCTCCTTTGCTCAGAGTGTGCTGCAGCAAGGGAGTCAGCCACTGTCAGTTACAGTTTGGCAGAGATCAAAAGGTGGAGCCCTGGCTGGTGTGGCTCAGTGGTTTATCACTGTCCTGCAAATCAAAGGGTTGCTGGTTCGATTCCCAGTCAGGGTACATGCCTGGGTTGCAGGCCAGGTCCCCAGTAGGGGGCATGTGAGAGAAAACCACACATTGATGTTTCTCTCCTTCGCTTTCTCCCTCTTTTCCTCTCTGTCCAAAAATAAATAAATAAAATCTTGGGGAAAAAAAAAAGGTGGGTAGGCAGGGAAGAGTGGAAAAAATAGAAGGCTTCATGTAGGGCAGAGAACCATACACCAGTTACCAATCCCAAGAGAATAGGGTACTACAAGTCCAGAGGAGGACAGAAACCACTTCTGTAACAGGGTGCTGAGCTAGAGCTAGAGTTACCCCCACCAAATCCCCAAACCCCCAAGTACCATAGCTCTCGCTTGGGGGATGAGGGAAGCAAAGCAGGGCTGTTGAGAGTTACGTTGCATATCTGAAGTACTTGGCCAGTGTTTTAATAATGTTCAAAGCTGTGCCTGTGCTTGGAGCCAAGGAAATGAGTATGACTCTAACCTGTGATGTGATGTAGCCAGAGGGGCTTCCTGCACCTTTGAGAGTGGCTTGGATGCGGCTCCTGCGTCATCAGGCCACGCTTGTTCAGACTAACGAAGGCAGCCGAGTAAAGGCAGAAGAAACCCGATTAATGGCAGGTGTAACCCAGTGTGGGAGGAACTGGAAGTGAGGCAATGGAGGCCCATCCGTGCCTGGATTTAAACCCAGGTGCAGCAGCAGCCATGCTGGGGGCTTAACCGTGAGTCTGGGTGTAGAGAGAGGGGCTCTTTTCACCATGCAGCTTAGAAAGCAGGAAAGCAGGATGTAGCAGCTGTCTGGGGCTCTTGACCTTGTGGCTGGGGAAGGAGAAACCTCTTGACCATGTAGCAACAGTGCGGGGTCTCGGCCAAAAGATTTGAAAGGATGAAGAAGGATTCCCGACCCACCATGAGGATGCAGTTTGGATTAAGAATGGGAGCCTAGCTAAACTATAGACTTCTATTTTCTTTTCCTGAGTTATGGTACCCCTGACTGGCCTGGTTTGGCAAGGGGAGGCAGGACTATGTGTGTGTCTGTGGGTGTTTTGAACGGTGACATTCCACCATTATTCTGAACCTGTATAACTTTTAAATAAATAGTTCCTTTCCTTTTTACCAAACTCTAGCACTGGGAGCCACAGTTTTTACTGGTGGTGCGCAAAAAGAACAGTAATAGACCCACAGGGGGGTTTCTGTAATACTCCTGCCCATCACATCTGGGTGTCAGAGTCATTAAGGAGAACAACAGAGTCAAGTTCTAGATCACAGGTGGCAAACACAAGGCCCTAGGGCCAAATCCGGCCCTCCACCTTGTTTTATCTGGTCTGGCACCTTGTTTCTACCCAGCAGCAGTGCGGAGCTCTCGCTTAACTATTAAGGAGTAGTTACATTTATACAGTCCTAAAAGTACATTTGGCCCTTTGAAGGCAACTGTGACACTGATGTGGCCCCCAGTGAAGATGAGTTTGACACCCCTGTGTCCAGATGGAACAGCACTGTACTCACATAGAGAAGAGACAGAGCAGGACCAACAATAGTGAGTATTGGTTCCCCAGGGCCAATGGGTCTGCACCTGTGGTCAATACAGGGCAATTTGCCTATGTGTACCCCTCTCGTACTGTGGTGGAAGGACCCTGTCCTTCCCCAAGGAGGACCCATGGAACAGTGGAGTTGACCGGGTGCTGTATGATGCACATGCTTTAAGCACAGACAAAGGAGCATTCATTTAGCTTGAAATAGGGCAAACATTCCCATACAAGGTGGCAAGTCTCACAGGCTCTGGGGGTTCTACATTATCTCTTGGAAAAGAAGTGTTCTGTCTGCAAGGCCCATTCTTATGCAGCTTAGTGGGGGTGTCAAAGGATTGCCTTTTCCAACCCTTCAGGTCTGCTCTGATTGGAATTGTCGACATGGGGGTGCTATAGAGGGGCTCACAAAAGCAGGCTTCCTGTATGATTGTTTCAGTGTGCATGCTTGGCTTTCTCTGGCTGGCCTTAAGCTAGTGCTGACCAAAGTTAGAGAAGCTGTCGGTTATTAATTACGCCCTGGCCATTTGGGGCTGATTGTTACAGTGGTTATTGTTTGGTCACCTGTACTGGTTGCTAGAGATAGTGGTCTGGCTTCCTATTAGCCTGACTTACAGATTTATAGACTGACCAGTGACTATAGAATGTAGATAATAGATCGGTGTCCTAGATTGGTTGCTGCAGATTGTAGATCAGAGTTTTATTTTTACATATTGTTTGGCCATTGACCATATGCATATTTAGTCTTGTAGATAATCCATAAACATTTATTGTCTCAATGAGCAAAATCATTGACATTTACAATAGCTGAAAACCAAGTCTCTCTTCATTTATTCACTGTCAGATAGTGGTTAAGCACCTGTTCTATGTGACACAGCATGTCAGCACTGGGGATACAGTAGGGAACAGTGTGGGCTGAGTCCCTGACCTTTTGGGACTTACAATCCATATAGGAATAAAGAACTTTAACAGAGTCATTATAAAGCCATATGGTGGGCGAATTCACTGAAGAAATGTGAGACCTGCTGTGAGAAGACAAGAATCCTAGAGAAGGACAGATTTACACTGGAATTTATACAAGGATAAAAGGTAAAAGCTGGCGGGGGAGGGAGGTGAGAGTGGACACGTGGGGGGGACATTTTATAGGCTGAAGAGGCCATCGGGTGAATAGACGCTTGCTGCTACAGTAGGAAACCCAACCCCCAAATCTCAGTGACATAACGCAGTAAAGGATCGTACTTCACTGCTATCAAGTCCTAGGGGGATGACGCAGCTCTCCGGGATGACTTTCTTCCAAGCAGTAACTTTGGGACCCCACGCTGCTTTCATGTGGGAACTCTGCACCCCTTCACCTCCCTGTGCACAGAAGGGAGCAACAGTGACTTTATGGAAATCTCATACCTGTTCTTAAATCCTTCAACTGCAGACGACATTCCCTTTTGCTCCACATAACATTGGCAAAAAATAGCCATGTGACCCCCCTTATGCATAGCGTCTGGGACATAGAAAGATACAGGTGCATGGTGAGCACTAAGTTTCTACAACAGAACAGCACATGTAAAGATCATAGGCAGGAAGCAGTGCTATATTTTTAAGAAGCCTTAGCTGGGCAGAAACATAGAATATGATGGTCAAGGGTCAGCTATTATGACTGGAAAGGAAAACAGGAGGCCAGATAATTTGAGAACATGGGAACCATGTTGAGAAATTTGTGAGTCATTCAAAGGACCATGGGAGCCAGTAAGGGTTAAAAAAAGAGAAGTGTTGAGATCAGATTTGTGGCTTTTAGAAGACTAGTCTGGTTTCTACTCTGGTTTCACCTTGGAAAATGAGTTGGAGCATGGCAAGACTGGGCAAAAAGAACAATGAGCCATGTCAGTATTCTATAAAACACAACACAGTGTCAATGAATTCTTTATCTTTAGTTGACAGCAAATGCTTAGAGTTCAGCATGAACATGGTATTAAGCAATGTTAAAGTTACCTGCTTCATTTAATACTTATGTTGATTACTAGTTTAATCATAGTTTTAAAGTGCTTCAGAAAACAAAGCTGTAGAGGTTAGATGTGAGCATTATTTTTTCATAGGGAGACAGAATGCATTGGAGTTCTAATGTAATGAGATTCATTTTATTTTGAGTGGAAGGGAAATGGAGACCCACAATCTGTAATTAATTGATTTGGGATGGAAAGTCCTCACAACAGGAGAAATCAACCTAAAAATTTGGAATTCAAGTGATAAAAGGAACTCAGAGAAGATTCTAGCTATTTTCTGCCTTTGACACAGTGTCATGTTTGTTTTTGAGAAAAACACTTTTGTTCTTGAATGCTCTCATGGCTGCCCCGTGGGAAACATGGGGAGGCCCCACCTCAGGTTTGCCCTATAGGCACAGAGGAAGGAACGTGAATGGAAGGAACGTCATGTAAGTATCTTCCAAAGGACACCACTCAAAGTAAATGCTTTTCTCTAAGGCATGTTTGCTACAAGACCCAGGAAACATAATCAGATCACTGGATGGGTGTTTAGGGAAATAGTCTTTTTTATTTGCCCCGCTGTGGCTTTTGTCATTCTATACAGTCTAATGACTTATCTTTTAGATTTACATGGATGCATGGTGAGCACTAAGGGCATAGTATCTGCAGGGCATCGTAATGTATGCAACAGTCTTTTTAAGAAAATTAATTAAAGAGGAATACTGTAGAGTTGGTTTTGAGAGCTTCGCTGAGTACAATGCATTATGTCTCATGTAGTAATTCCTATGGTTGCTTATTTCAAAACGGTTGGAGTTACATATGAAGTCAACAAAGGGAATACTGCTTGCATTTTTTGCAGACTCTTGCTACCAACAGTATTTTTGGTGCATTTCAGGATGAATGAAAAAGAAAGAAAGAAAAAGAAGTAGTGAATGACCATGTTCTGTTTTGTTGTTTAAGACAAGGAGCCAGAGGAAATACAATCTGGGGAAAATATCTAGGCCTCAGCTTATTACCGAACAGCAAGTGGGGTCCTGCTGCCCACCGGGACCCCCTAGGCAAAGTTCTAGAGGCAAAGGTTTGGAGTCTTTATTCAAAAACTACACAATTTTGGAAGAACGACAGGCTTCTGCCCCAGAGCTGTCCCCTCTAGAATGCCCAAAGATGAATAACCTGCTACCCTCTGCCAGGCCGGCCTGATCCTAGGTTGCTCCAGGAGTTTCTTCTCCCATCCCAAATCCACCCAAAATACTGCAGCTGCAGCATGAACATCCTGGCGTCCTTGAGGAAGAGAGCTCAAGAGCCAGTCTCTGCCTTCTTTTTATTTTAAATCTTCTGGCCCATAATTTCAGGTGCTCTGGAGGCATCCAGCTTCTTAGCCAATCCGGTCCTAGACTGTTTATCATTGCCTCAGGCACCCTCCCCCTGCAGCCTCTCCCTGCTGCTCCCCAGTGATCTGATCAGATCTCTCTGTACCAAGCTCACCGCCACATTATTGCCAGGTCTTAGGTGGAAGGATTGGATTTGTTAAGAATCTATTTTATCACATTCTCTTAAGATTTTTAGAAAGCCTAAATGTACATATTAGTAGGTAATGACTATTACAGATTTGGCAAATTCAGAAGGCACACGTCGTACTTCCTAATGTTCTAACTACGCGGCAGGAATGGAAGTCTAAGATAGAAGTCATATATGAGTCAAACCCTTAATTTTTTTAAATCTGATTGTAAAAGTGTCATGGGCTGGTGCTCATTGTATTAGTCGATTTGTGCCGCTGTAACAAAATGCCACAGACTGGGAGGCTTCTAAACAACAAGCATGTACCTCTCACAGTTCTGGAGATAGGGAAGCCCAGGGTCCTGGCACCGGCAGATTCACTGTTCGCAGAAGGCTTCCTGGTTCATAGGCAGAACCTTCTGCTGTGTCCTCATGTGGTGGAAGGGACGCAGGAGCTCTCTGGGGGTCTCTTTTATAGGGGCACTAATCGCATTTATGAGGGCCCTCAGGACCTAAGCATCCCTCAAAAGCCGTACTTCTGATAGCACCTCACTGGGCATGGGAATCTCAACATATGAATTTTGATGAAACACAAACATTAAGATCACAGAACTCACTGAAAATAAAAAATACCAACAAATAGAGTTATTCCTGCTGATGAGAACCCTTAGGATTTACTTTCTCTACAACTTGCATGTATATCCCACAGTGGTGTTAACTGCAGTCATCACGCTGGGCGTTACATCCTCAGCACTTGCCGTGTTTCACCGTGTGTGGTGTGCACCTATGTTTTGGGCCCGAACTTTCAGGCAAAAAATCTTTCATTTTAATTTTTTAACTCAATTAGATATTTATTTATATTTAGAAATGGAACTGATTATTGTATTCCAGGGTATTATTTTGCATAGGGATGTCATTATTACTTTCTAGCATTACACTTTTAATGTATAAGTATACTTAAAAGAACGAAAAACATTTATACAGATACAGAATTAGTATGACTCATGTTTCATGTGCATTCTTATTTTCCCTCAAACTTTTGGGCAAAAAATGTATGTTATACATGGCAAAATATGGTATTGATCTTGTGGCTGGAAGTTTGTACCTTTTAACCAACTTTCTCCAGTTCCTTGTCCTCCCTGCCACCCTCCGACTCCTGCCCCTGGTAACCACATATCTCATCTCTTTTTCTAGGAGGTTTTTTTTTTAGATTCCACCTGTGAGATCAGACAGTATTTATCTTTCTCTGACTACTGACTGACTTATTTCACTTAGCGTAACGCCCTCAAATCCCATCCATGCTGTTGCGAATGGTAGAATTTTCTTGTTTTTCCTTTTATGACTAAATAATATTTGATTATACGTAACTCCTATTATATATATGTGGTTTTTCTTATTTAACTTGCTGACACACTACACTGAACTCATGTAAGAAATAACGTAGAACAAATTTGAAGAAGGTGCTTGCTACTCACTTTAATTATATAGCACGTTCATACGATTAAATTAGGTAGAATACTGGTAAGTCAACGTAGGGGAACATGTGCCTGTTTAGTGAGCATTAACAGCTTCTGCCACAAGCCAACCTGTGCAGCGGTCCAAAGGCAGAAGGCAATGACAGCAGAGCATAGCAGTGAAAGGTTGCAGATCTCCCATTTTGTGTTTTTCTGTTTTCTAGAACATCTGGGTCCTTTACCTGGTTTTCTAGAACAGCATAGGGTCCTTTGCCTGGTAGATGGCTGAAATCTTCAGTTGTGTGGGGTCTGACACCTTGATTGTTTTCTCTTTATTGCACTGCCTCTTTTCCATTGACTGGACATAATAAGCCAGGAAGGGTTAAGAGGCACCCCCATCAGTCACCTGGATTCCAGACCTAGCACTCCTTTTATCTATTGAGTCATAACATCCAATGCCCATCTGTTACAGAACAAAACAAGGGGGCCTGGAACGATAATACTCTATGGAAAGAGACTCAGTTCCGTCTTGTCCACTGCCTTAAAGGAAAGATATCTCTCAATGCCAGAGATTCATGAAAAGGAAAGGAAAATGTTTATTTAGTGCTAATGTCTTTATCAAAATCTTAAAGTCCCTTAAAACACCCACAAACGCACACAGTCCTTCCTTCCCCCTTGCCCAGTCTGGGGTACCGTATCTCAGGAAAGGAAATAGAAGTCCAGTCTCAGGCAATGTCTGGTTATTCCCAGTAATCCGTGCTTGGCTGGTAGGCCTCTCTCGGTTCTCGGCACCATCAGCTGTGTC
>PVIA01009916.1:0-56405 GCA_004024845.1 Tonatia bakeri | reverse complement strand
TGTTAGAATACGTGAGATTCAGTGGTGTAGCCTCTTTTGGGTATCCTGGTGTTCACAGCTTCCCCCTACTCTTTTTTGTGATCTCTTGTGGGAAAGTTCCTGCCAGTTCAAGCCGGCTGAGAGGCAGTAAGAATGCGCCTCACCCTTCTGAAACAGAACTCAGTCAGACTCAGGGCTAGCCACCAGCCTGTCCCAGAAACGATTGCTGCCTCCTTCTGGGCTCGGGAGGCAAGCTTCGAGGTGGCAAGGGGTTTGCACCCCTCCCCCAGCCTGGCCACCTCAGGCTCTGTGCTCAGCAAAGCACCCGCCTCTCTTCCGGGGTCACAGTGTCAGGCCGGGGCTGCGAGGAGTCCCGTACTTCACTTCTGTGGGCTCCAGCTCTCGGGAAGCCCCGTCCCTCTTCCGGTTTCGCGATGGACCCTCCGGGGTTTGGGAGGGATCACGTATTTCCCTTTGCCCCCGCTGCTGCGGGCCCCGGGGACCTGCGAAGCGCTGTGTAATTTCTGGGCTCCCTGGCTCGAAAGTCAGCAACCCCGGCAGGGTGCGCGCCCGCTCCGAATCCCCTCAGCTCCGGGAGCGCTTCCCTTGCTCGCGGCCAGCCGTGGGGTCTCAGTCTTCCCCAAAACCACACACTCCCCTGATTGGGGGCGTGGGCGCCCACGGCCAGGCCTCCCTTGTACTGGCAGACTGAGCACTCACTGCTCCCCGGAAAGTTCGCGGATGCGCCCAGCTCTCTCGCCTCTGCTTCTCTATCCCTGCCTGGGGATGGGGACGGGGCAGCGACTCTCCGCTCTCCTAGATGCCCGGAGACAGACCCTGAAGCACCGGCCTACTCTCTGCGGGCACCGGGCCTCTCTCCTCGCTCCTGGGGCGCCGGGCGCGGCCCAGCCTCCGCGGGCGCCCGCCCCTCTCTGCAGGTGCCTGCTGGCTCTCCGCTCCTAGCACAGGCCCTTTTGTTCCCGAAAACGTGCTCCTACCGTCTGTTTTTTTCAATGTCTGGTCAACTTCTGATGTCCTGTTTTCATAAATGTTGCGATATCGGTGGTCTCCTGTTCTGTCTCTCCTCAGATCGGCCAAATTCTCCCCAGAGCAGTGGAGAAGGGGATCAGGACTCCCCCCACATCGCCGCCATCTTCCGAGTCCCCCTAGAAATAAATTTAACCAAGAATGGAAACCACCATTCTTATAATTCTTGGAAAATTATAAGACACTGAAGAAAAAAAATGAAAAAAGTGTTTACCACTTTCATGGATAAGAAAAATTAATATCACTAAAATGTCCATACTACCCAAAGCAATCTATAGACTCAGAGCAATTCCTACCAAAATACCAATGAGATTTTTCACTGAAGTAGAACAAATATTCCAAAAAATTATTTAGAACCACAAAAGACCCTGAGTAGCCACAGCAGTCTTGAGAAAGAAAAACAATGTTGGAGGAATCACACTAGATGATATCAAACTATACTACAAGTGCATAGTAATCAAAACAGCATGGTACTGGCATAAAAACAGAACCCTAAATCAATGGAACAGAATAGAGAGCCCAGAAATAAATATACATCTTAATAATAAATTAATGTTTGACAAAAGAGGAAAGAACATACAATGGGGTAAAGAGAACCTATTCAATGAATGGTGCTGGAAATATTGGACAGATACGTGAAAAAAAATGAAGCTAGGCCACCTTATTACACCATATACAAGAATGGACTCAAAATGGATTATAGACTTAAATGTTAGACTCAAAATCACAAACCTGGAAGAAAACATAGGCAGTAGAGTCTTCAACATTTCTCATAGTAATATTTTCTTCTGATATATCTCCTCAGAAAAGGGAAATGAAACAAAATACAAACAAATGGGAATGCATTAAACTAAAAGTTTTTACACAACAAAGGAAACCATCAACAAAATGAAAAGACAGACCACTGAATGGGAGAACATAATCTCCAAAGATACATCTGATAAGGGGTTAATATCCAAAATTTATAGAGAACTTATACAACTGAACACCAAACAATCAAACAATCCAATTAAAAACGGACAAAGGACCTGAATAAGTCCTTTGGTGAAAAGAACACTTCTCCAAAGAGGACATAGATGTCCAATAGGCATGTGAAAATATGCTCAACATCATCGATCATCAGAGAAGTGTTTATTAAAACTGCAATGAGTTATCACCTCACACCTGTCAGGATGGCTATCATTAATAAATCAAAAAACAAGAGTTGGTGAAGATGTGGAGGAAAGAGAACTCTTGTGCACTATTGGTGGAAATACAGACTGGCGCAGCCACTGTGAAAAACAGTATGGAGTTTCCTCCAAAACTTGAAAATGGAACTGCCTTATGACCAGCAATTCCACTTCTGGAAATATATCCAAAGAAACCCAAAGCACTGATTCAAAAGAATATATATATATATATATATATATATATATATATATACACACACACACACACACACACACACACACACACCCCTCTATGTTCATTGCTGCATTATTTAAAATAGCCAAGATTTGGAAGCAGCCCACATGCCCATCAATAGTTGAGTAGATGAAAAACTGTGATACACTTACACAATGGGATACTGCTTGGCCATAGAAAAGAAGCAGATCTTACCTTTTGCAACAACATGCATAGACCTAGAGAGTATTATGCTAAGTGAAATAAGTCAGTTAGAGAAAGACAAATACCATTTGATTTCACTCATATACAGAACCTAATGAGCAAATAAACTAATAAACAAAAATAGAAAGAAAACAAATAAACTAATAAACAAAATAGAAAACAGCTGTCAGAGTGCAGGGGGTTGGGGAGCAGGGTAAAAAAGGTGAAGGGATTAAACAAAAACATCAAAAGGAAAACCTCATAGACAGAGCAACAGTTGGTTGCTCTCCCAACAAGGGAGAAGGGGTGGGAGATAGATAGAAAAGGGTGGGAGAGTAAACAATGAGAAAAGGAGACTTGACTTTGGATGATGAACATGCAATATAATATGCAGATGGTGTATTTTAGAACTGTACACTTGAAACATATGTAATTATATCAAACAATGTCACCCCAATAAATTCAGTTATAAAAGAACAACAGGGAGAAAAAAAAACAGAAAAAAAATAGCATGCTTTAAGGAAGAACCTACCATGCGTAGAGAATACTTAATAAATGTCCTTACAGGACTTGTCAATGTTCTAGCTCATTGAGAAAGTGGAGGCCTGTCTTAAGGTAACCACCAAGGCTTGTTCTTGCTGGATGGAAGAGGAAAGGGAATGAGGAGCCACAGTTGCCTTTGAGGAAACTAGTACTTGGGCTGGAGAATGGACAGGAGAGGTAAGGATACAGAGCAGAACAATCTCCTCCTCCCCTTCCTCCTTCTCCTCCAACAGGGTATTTCTGGGACATATTGGAGCCGCTTATGTAAGCAGGAGGTAAACAGGTTAGTATAGCTTGTCCCAACTCTGTGTTCTCAAGAACTTGTTTATATTTAAAGGATGAAAGGTTTTGTGTCACACATAGGTAATGATGTCTCTATCAGCCTGAACTCTGGCAATCTCAAGTCATCACCGAGCTCAGAACCATATCTAAGAAACCCTACACTGACATCTTCAATTTGTTCACATTGATGAACAAATACTTCTTTAGGACTTTTTGCTCACTTTTTAAATTGGACACATTGTTTTTTTTTCCCTGGGTTCCCAGTGCTTGTATTGTAAATGCTGCAGACACAAACCTGGGAGATGGAGACCTTAGCTAAGTTGGAGGAGGTGATCTTAACCTATAGATCTGTCAGTGACATACACGCGTGTTCTGAGAAGGAGAATGGCAAATTCCCTGACAGGTGAGGGAAGAAGATGCTTCCTTTCTGTGAGAATTGATTGAAGTGAGGACGATTGTGGGGAAAGGGAGATTTGGGGTGGTTCCTTGGATAATTTTTACATTCCTACCCCATGGTATTTTATTGTCACTCTGGAGTCACTTGGCAATTAATTTATGCAGTTGTACCTACTTTAATAAATAAATTAATATTATTTGTGGGCCTACTTCTATCCATTTCGGTAATGGCTATTAATGGTCTTTAATTTTGTTCACTACAAATGCTTCTTAAAGAAATAAGGTTGTTGCCCTGGCTGGTTGTAGCTCAGTGGATTGAGCACGGGCTGAGAACCAAAAGCATCACAGGTTCGATTCCCAGTCAGGGCACATGTCCAGTTGCATACCACTGCCCCCAGCAACCGCACATTGATGTTTCTCTCTCTCTTTCTCCCTCCCTTCCCTCTCTAAAAATAAATAAATAAAATCTTTAAACATAATAAAAAAAAGAAGTAAGATTGTCAAGCACTTTTGATTTTCCTTACTTTATTTCCTCAGGTCCACTTTATATAGACCATTAACTTGAAGTGAATCCTGTTTGGAAATGACATTCTTTTACATCAGGACTGGGTATATCCAAACTGTGTTAGTTTGCTGAGTGACCATGAAGTAAGCCAAGGACTGTGTTTCTGCCTTTGGATATTCCACATTGGGCGCTGTCTTGCTTAAAGTTAGGTGCCTCCTCTGATCCGAGAACTTCCTTACTGTTTATTATTTCTAGTGCCTAAAACAGTTAATCATCACAAGGAGGAAAGGGGGGACTTTATTAGTGAGTGGTAACTGAAAAGCATTTGAAATGTTGTGAGTAGAAGCTTCAAACCAAATTTGTCACAAGTTTTAAAATGGGATGTGCCAGGAAATTCACTCTTGCTGCCAAGATAGGAAGAAGGATGATGCTATAAATTGAGGTACATCATTGGTTTCATAGGTAGGACACTGGGGACCGTTCTGGCCTGAAATGATGCCTCTTGCACAAGCAAATCTCAATTCAGCTTGACAGCCAGGCAGACATACTGGTAACCGAAGTTTCCACCCCAGAAGCTTCCATCTTCAAAATAACAATGGTTGGCCTGCCTCCTGGGTGGTTGCATTAGATGGCTTTTATATTTCCATCCAAAGGCTACAATCCAAACTTGCAACAGAATTGGTACAATTGATTATTCCCAGACCTAGAGCCTTCCTCTGATTTCCTGTTCAAAACAGGGCACCAAAATTCAAGCAACTGGTTTATTTACTTATGTTCTAACTTTCCCCCTTAATCTATCATTGAACCACTTGTGGGGGGGGAAATCAAGGAAATTAATAATGCAAACAAGAATATACCAGTTTGAAATAATATATTTTTAAATAAAATAACCTACCTATTCCATAGTTACTGAATATGAACTACATAGCAGGGTGTTGTGTAGACACAGATAGTGTTTACAGTTAAAAAGGCTAATGTGCACCCATGGATCCTCTGTAATTTCTGGCAGCATGCTGAGTAGCAGCACGGTGGTGGTTAATCTCTTGGGCTCAAGATTCAGAAACTCTGAGTACCAGCTCTTTCACTTGCTGGCAGTGTGATTTTGGGCACCTCACTTAATGCCTTTAAACCTCTGTAAAATAAAGATGTAGCAAAGCCTAAATCACAGGGTTACTGTGAGAACTAGGAAACGATGTATCTAAAGTGCTCCGCTCTGTTCCTGATACATAGCTAGTACTTTATAAATGGTAGCAATTATTATAATAAGTATTATATTTCCCTTTTATGGATAGATAACACACTGCATAGGGCAGCCTCTCTGAACAGAAAGTAGAAATTTGCATGGCCAGATATCACTAATTTAGATTAGTGGAAAATGTGACCTTATTTAAAAGTAGGCTTGTTTCAGATGTGAGTAGGTTCGCTAAAATGAGGTTATACTAAAGTGAGCCGCTAGTCTAATACGCCTCATGTTTTACTAAAAAGGAAAGATTTGGACACAGACACACACAGAGTAATTTGTTGTGCATCAGTAGAAAACTAATAAAGTTGGTTGTATCTTTTTTTTAGCACTTCTATAAGAAATTTGAGATCCCTTAAATAGCAGCTTTAGCTATTAGTTAATGGGCACTTACTTTGCGCTAGGAGTGCTGTATTAAAGGATCCCTGCTACTTTTTATATAAATCCTATGATAATGTAATGAGGTAGGTGTTGATGGTCTCCTCCACTTTGTCCATCTAAATACTGGGGTTGAGACTATTTAAGTAGCTTCTGTAGGACTCAACAGTTGGCCTGGTGTATATTTAGGTACAAATTTAAGATAATATGACTTCTGGGTTTTAAAGGTGCTGCTTCTCTTATGGCCAAGCTGGCATTCGAAGGCTATGCGATGTTCTGTGTGTCTGTGGGGTATGGGGAAGCAGAATTCAACTGAGCACCAAACTGACTTCTCATGGGCCTCCCCTCCCAGTTGATCCGGGTGGTTGGATGTGGGGGAGTGTGGTTTGGGGGCCCCCAGTCAGCTCTTCATACAGAGAGGGCCATGATTCCACCAGGAGCTCATCCCAGCTCCAGGAAAGCATATGGGTAAGATTTCTGAGGGTTCTCCTTTTTGCTTTTGGGTTTTAAAAATCATTTCCAAAGAAGTGGAGAAAATTTAGCTCATCATGAATAAAATTATTGGAAATAATTGTAAAAACAAGTAGTCTTAGGGGACCATTTTACAACAGGAACCTTTGAGAGCTCTGTCAGACCTGTGGTCTCTCCTTAGCAAAATCAGTATCTTCTATAAAATTGTAGGCTTTCTGTTTCTCTTTTACTGTCCAGTCTATATTTCAGTTACTCAGTAAAATAATATTCTCATTTTTTCATGCATTGATTTAACATTACATATATTTTGGGTGCTGAGCACGTGCCAAGGATTCTCTGGGCCTTTGTGCTAAAAGAATCATAAAGAAAATGTCCTTACACTCAAAGGAGCTTCTCTCTTTAGTAAGCATTAATACTCCTTTCCATCAGCACATAGGAACATTACAGAACAAAGTGGGATTGAGCCACCTGCCACCGTACACAACCATAAAACAGAGATTGGTGAGGAAGGAAAAAAGTTTTTATTACCTGGGTTCCAATTTTGGGGAGCTGGGAGTTCCCCTACTCCAAGCCATTCTCCACTACAAAACACAGAAATCTCCTTGCTCCCCAAAGAACTGAAATCCAAATTCATGCCCACAGACCCCACCTCATTCTTGTCTGTAGCCCAAGGATACTATATGGATCAGTCTCTGTTTCTCCAGCTCCAGGCTCTGTTTCTCTGGAACACGCACTGGTGAGGCCAGTGTCTCCACAGCCTCACTGCAGCTTTCTCCTTCTTCCAGGGCTGGGCACGCTGCCATATCCCTGTAGCAGGCTGTGGGAGGGGCTCAGTCAGCTGGGCCTCAGCATCCAGGGCTGCTTACGCTCTCAGGGGCCAGCAAATGTTCCCGGCACATTTGTCAGTGTGTTATTCTTAGGGCAAGAGATTGAGAGTAGTCTAGGCCCTGTGCTGTGAGGTGTGAAGCCTCACTGTCCTGTGGGCCTGCTGCTCATGAGGTACATTTCCTATATGTGCCTGCTCCAGACCTTGCAAGCTGGGCAAGGCAAGAGCCACAAGTGGGGCCCAGTGTCTCATGGACATACTGCTGTCAGGGTGTGTGTCCTACACATGGGACTCAGCCTCTGAACTGTCCCCTGGCTATTCAAGCAAGGGGAAGAAAAAGGGAAGTGCTTCTGTGTGGCCCCCATTTTAAACCTGTCCTCCCAAACCCTACGTGCTGTGGTGGTGTCCAAATACCCAGCCAATTCTAGGCCAACGTCCTCCATGAGCATTAGCCCACTCAATGTCTCAGCCCTTCCTCCAATGGCTATGAACCAGAGGCAGGTGGGAGGGTTTTCCAGTGGCACAGGGGCACCGTATCTCTGACCAGGGCACAGTGTCATCTTGTTACACATGTGTTGTGACCTTTTCAGCTCCCACAGTCTGTGCAGGCTCTGTGCCAGTGGTGTCAGAAGCTGCGATAGTTGTTTACTCTTACCTCAGGGGTATGGAGTCACTATCCAGCCCAGTTTCTACCCCAGGATGCCTTCAGCACATCCCAACCCCTCTGAGGGGTCCCACCCTTCCTCAAGAAGGCAGGCTCTCTCCACCACCTTGAGGTTCCCTCCAACCCCTACCCTTATCTGGCCTTATTCCTGCCTTATCTGTGGGGGGCGGGGGTGCATCCTTTCATGCTGGATCAGGGTTCCCACTGCAATCTGGCCAGACCCTTCCATTGCAGGAATAATAATTCCCATCTCCTTTTCCTGGGTCTTTTGTTAGTTCTGGTGATCATCATTATTATTTTTTCATTTTGTTCCTCATTTCTTCCAGGTTTTAATAAATTTAATGTTTTATTAATTAGTCAATTTCTGATTCTTTGACTTGAGCCATATGCTACCTGTCTTCTCTGATAGACATCAATACTACCACTATAACAACTCTAACTGTGTGTGTGTGTGTGTGTGTGTGTGTGTGTGTGTGTTCAATAAAATACAATATCAGTATTGTGGCTACTGCCACAAAGTAAAAAATAAAATGAAGCTAAAACAAAGAGTTTCTAGGGGACAAGATCTGGGTTGCAGATGGTGGTATGAATCTGTAGGAGGGTCATCTCTAAACAGGTGCCCTCCAAGTGACTTAGTAAACACTGGAAACATTAGAAGGCCATCAAGCCTTGATTTCTCAACATTATGTTCTGGGAATTCATGAACAAAGCTCATGTTCTTTTTAATGTGACTATAGCAGTTACCAGTGACATAGTGCTGAAGCAGCCCAGAATTCTCTGGGTTCGTCAGAAGGTTAGAGTAGTTAGGAAAGGCAATGCATAGGTTATAGTTTGCAGAATTTTGTTTGCTAGTACACACGTTTCTTATTTCAATGATTTGAGGGGCTACTAAGCTGAATGGTTTTGATAGAAGAAAGGCGTATTCATTCAAAAGCTAGTTTATTTTTTGCCTATCACTTATATTTGTTTATTTTTATCTTGTTATTTTTAAATACTACATTACATTTAATATATTATAGTAGTCACAAAAGTGAAAAGCAAATACTGCCCAAATCAGTATTCAGAATGAAATTCATGACTTTGCATAGGAAACCATTACTGCCCACATCTGCTTCTGAAGATAGGGCTCAAAAGATTTGGTCTCCTGTTTGTTTAGAAGCTGGTAATCTAATATGGAGGGAGGGAGGAAGGCAGGAAAGAAGGGAGGAAGGGTAAGGTTATTGCAGTGTGCAATAATTTGTAAGATCCACATTGGGACTTGGCACTATAGGCCTTCAGAGGAAGAATCCTACACCTAGAATGACAGTGAGATCATTTTGGAGAGGGTGATCTGGGATAAATCTTGGGTAAACAGAAATTAGCCAGGAAGATGTAGGAAAGAGAATATTCCAGGGAAGCAAAGAGGCAGGGGAAGGAAAACACTACAGGGAAGTGCTGAGAGATGGGGCTGGAAGGTAGAAAGGGGCTGAGTGGTTGCAAAAGACCTTGCATGGCCAATCACTTGAATTTTTCAATTGCAATAGTTTTAATTTTACCTAGAAAGTAATGTTGAAACACTGAGGGTTTTTACCTACTTTATTGTACTTTAGAAAGCTTGCTTTGGGAGTTGTGGGTAAGTTGGACTGAAGGGCTGGTGGGGGGCAGCAAGACAGAGACCAGCTAGGAGGCTGCTGCTGTAACATGAGGCCTGAGTCGCACCTGGACTCAGGCAGTAGGATCAGCATGGAGAGGCAGAAAAGGACTGCAAGTCTTAAGGAAGCAGAAATGGCAGGCTGTGTGTCCTATATGGAAAACACAGCCTTTTTTTTTAATGTTACTAAAAAGTGAAGCAAGTGTGTTTTCTCAACTATCAAAGCTGTGCACACTCTCTGCTTTAAAACTGTCACTCTTCCAACGGATGCCTCTGAAGCAGACAATCATCAATCAGCATAGCAGCTTCACTTTGAGGAGTACTGAGAGCTGTTATATGCAGTGCTTAGTATGACTTGAGTCTTCACTTACTGTTAAATACTTAGACTAAAAATTCACTCTCCACTTATTTTTATAGTGTGAATAGATTAAAATTCCTACATAATTAATTTGTATTTTATTGCTTTCTGATAAAATACAAAATGCAGTTTTTCTATTTTCTGCTCTGGGTAGTTGCAAAGTGCCACACATTTAATAAATTCATTTTGGTGCGAGGTCGAGAATCCTTTAAGTATAAATTGCCTTTATTATACAGAAAATATTAGACTTTCACAGGCTGCTCTTTCTGAGGGATTTCTGAGATGCTCCTCTTCTTTCTAAGGACAGACCTTGTTAGGGATTTATTAAACTAATACTGGTAATTCATATCAGTGATAGCACCAGAGAGGGCAATTCTGTATCTTACTTGTGAACTTCCACTAAGTAGTTTATTAATATCAAGTAAGTACATGTTAGGTTTAAGGCCACACTTGGCCTTTAGAATCCTAAAGTCAGGGAAGTTGGACTCTACTCTTGGAGGATGGAAATTGTTGCCTTACTCATCATGGAGAGGATAACAAAAGAAAGCATTGATTTCCTCATGTTGAACTGTGAACAGAAGAAATTGTCTCTGGGTAGAATAAGAGGAAAACAGAAGATAAGAAATAGAGTGTTTCATTGTGTCCTTCTACTCCCCCAGAGTAGACAGAGGCCATTACAATGTATGACCCTGAGTTTGGACAGGTTGAATTAAGTGTCTGTGGTGAGATCCAGTGCAACAGTCACAGCAGTTTTCCCAGCTGACACCGTAAGGGAGAACGAAATAAAAGAACAACGTGATGCCCTCACAACCTGACACACGCTCCTTCCCTCACCCCATTCCTACTTCTGTGCTCTTTGCTGATTCTGGCCTTAGGTAAAAGGAGGTGAATTGTATAGCATTGCTGGAAGTGCAAGATTTTAGGTGAAGAAACAGTTGGTCTGGTGTTAAATTATTCGAAGAAAACTGGCTGGACAATGTTGAACAGATTTACTTACTGCAGAGTTTTTTAAATGCTAAGGTAACAGCTGAACATAACCAAAGTTTATTGAGTGCGTACTGTGTATCAGGCTTTATTCTAAGGGCTTTGCCTGAATTAACTTGGTTAATACTCATAACAACGCTGTGAGGTGGTGCTCCCACCCTCATTGCCACATGAGAAAACCAAGGTCAGAGCAGGGTCCTGCTGCTTCTGTAGCCAGCAAGTTGTGCTTTAAGGACAGGATCCAGGATGCGGTGTTTCAGTTATTTGATCACTTCTTTTGTCCATCCTTTTTTCTTTTGTGACATCTTTGAAATTAACATTTTGTGATCCAGTTTGGGAAAATGCAGCAGTGCAGTGAGACCAGTGCAGAGGGATGTCGGGAAGAATGCCGCAGACTGGTTTGTATTTTCTCAGACATAAGAGACAACGTGTGGCCCGAGACTGGGAAATCTTTACATTCCCCCAGGTGTTAGTGATAATACTGTAGGTCCATGACTCACTATTTAAGAATTGTAGAGCCTAGGATAACCTCCACAGTGAATTCTTTCCATTTTTGCTAGATAAAGTTATTC
The DNA here is from genome assembly GCA_004024845.1 of Tonatia bakeri. NCBI lineage: Eukaryota > Metazoa > Chordata > Mammalia > Chiroptera > Phyllostomidae > Tonatia > Tonatia bakeri. The sequence goes on along the minus strand of PVIA01009916.1, from coordinate 44,943 downwards.
CAGGGTGGTACTTAAGTATTGTTATTAAAGAGACAATAAACCCAAGTGCATGCTGTGTCAGACATAAGCCCTGTGTTCAGAATCCTTCTACATAGCTTATGGCTTTAGTCACACTAGCTAAGCTTCAAATCTGTCTTTTATCAGATAACAAAGAATTTAAAAAGCTTGGCTCAGCTCTCTGTTCATACTAAAACTTCATACTCCTTAAATTATCTAAAAAGGCAGTGTATAAATTAGGAAAAATGACCAATAAACAAAATGCTAAACTATTCTTAAAATAAAAAAGAATGATGCAATACAATTTTTCTACCAATCAGATTGGCAACATTTAACCAGTTTGATAATGCCAGTGTTGGAAAGGTCCTTATATGCATTTCTGCTAGGTATGTAAATTATTACAACACTTTTAGGGACAATTGGGAATATCTATCAGACTGAAAGAAAATGTCCATATTCTTGAACCTAGAGAGGCTTGTTGTATCTATTACCAGGAAGGTCTTTCTTCTAAAGTTCATCCTTTAAAATGATGGATTGTATGTAATTTCCAGTTATTATCTGGCCTTGTAATAATGTTACAGAACAAACAAGGGGGGCCTGGGACGATAATACTATTACTGAAAGAGACCCAGGTCCATCATGTCCGCCGCCTTATAGGAAAAATGTCTCTCATTGCCAGAGATTCGTGAAAAGGAAAGGAAATGTTTATTTGGTGCTATACAAACTTAAAGTAGTGACCTAATGTCTTTATCAGAAATCTTAAAGTCCCTTAAAAACACCCACAAACACACATAGTCCTTCCTTCCCCTTTGCCCAGTCTGGGGTACTGTATCTCAGGAAAGGAAATGGAAGTCCAGGCTCAGGCAGCCCCCGGTTCTTCCCAGTAATCCGTGCTCGGCTGGTAGGCCTCCATCGGTTCTCAGCACCCTCAGCTGTGTCACCTGGAATTTCTGCTAAAGCCGGGTGGTGGTTCCCCCTACTACTGCTGCGGGGGTCCCCACTCTGGCAAAGCTGCGTGGTCCTCTCTCCACCGCTCCAGCCACGTGGTCCTATCTCCCCCAGGACCACGGGAGTCCCCACTTAGCCAAAACCGCGTGGTTCTCCCTTCTATGGCTGCCGCATCTTGGTTTAAATCCCCGCGCCAATCTTCCTCTGCAGCCCCATTTCCGACTCCTCCCACACTCGTACACACTCGCCCTCAATCTGCTGTCCTTTCCAGCTTTTCTGGTCACCATCATGGGTCTGGTCATGTGTCACCCCATGTCATGGATCCAATCTTCTCCGAGCTCCCACGCAGGTGCTGTAACTCAGGGAACCTGCTCCCCAGTCACACCTTGGTGAGGGGTCCCTTTCCACCCCCCTGGCCCAGAGCATGGCCATAGCTATTTAGCATATTCAAGCAACCAGCCTAAGGCTATAGGTATGTTAAATGACCATGCCATGGGATTAGCTGCAAAGCTGCCCGGAATGTTCTAGCTCTGTGTGCCCCTTCTCCCAACTCACACCTGTGGGGGAAGGGGTAAAGATATCTTAGAATCTCCTTGACACCTTGAGTTCTGGACACCATTTCAAATGTCCATTTTGGGTCCCCCCTCTTGGCTGCACCCTGTAACAATAATAATAGGATTATACATTCTCACTCATTGATGTGCTTTGTAGCACCTCTCCCAGAGGGAGAATAAACTTCTCAGCCCACTGACATCATTCTTAGCTTGTGTGACTTGCTCTGGCCAGAGGAATGTGAGTAGAAGTGTTACATGCGTAACTGAGCAGAAGTTTAAAAGTCTTGGATTGGCTTTATGGCTCCTGGTTTTGCTCTGCCAGGAGATGGCAACAGAAGTTTTCTATTCAGCCTTAGTCATGGAATGCAAATCACATAAGCTCACCCTGAACTCCACTGTCAGCTGACATATGTGTGAGGAAGAAATATTGTCATAATAAGCCACTGAGATTTTTTTAACCATAACATAACCTATCCTGAGCTAATAGAAGATCAATATCCACTAAAAACAAAACAAAACAACTCAGTATAAACCTTAGCCCTGGTTGGTCTTTCTCTTTTCCAAACTGTACAAAGATTTGGATGTTTTAATAAATTTTGAAGTAGGTCTTTTCATATATTCTCTGCCTGTCTTACTATATATGTTGGTTATTGCTTTACTTTGTGCTTGATTGATTTTACTTTTTAGTTACTGTTTTGATTCCCTTTTCATTTTCTTTTCTATATACATTTTTTGTTACTTTCTTAGTGGATACCCTCAGTATTACACTTAACATCCTAAGTTTATAGCAATCTATTCTGAACTTGGCTTCAACAACACACAAAGGTCTAATCTTACCCAGTTTTATCCTTCTCCATTTATGTTTTTATTATCATTTATAATAGCTTTCACATTGTGTGCCCACTGATATGTATCTATAATTGCTTCACTCATTCATCTTTTCAGTGATATAGGAAACAAAAAGGAGTCTAGCCAAATGTGTGGTAATACTATATGGTTACTTATGTGGTTATCTCTACCAATATTTTTATTTCTTTGTATGGTTTGAAGTTACACTTTAGTAACTTTAATTCTACCCATCTAGCATTTCTTCTATGAGCATACTAATAATAAACTCCCTTAGCCTTTGTTTTTCAGGGAATGACTTAAGTTCATCTTCACTTTTGAAGGATAGTTTTGTTGGATATAGAATTCCCATTTTTTGACAGTTGTTTTTTACTGTAAGCACATTAAATATGTCATTTCACTGCCTTCTAGCCTGCATGGTTTCTCATGAGAAATTTGCAATTAATTTACTGCAGATTCTTTTAAAATTGTGAGTCATTTCTTTCTTCCTGCTTCCAAGGTTATCTGTGTCTTTGTTTTTCAACATTTTTTGTGTTTCATACAATGTGTCTCAGAGTATATGTACTTGAATATATCCTGCTTGGAGTTTGTTAAGATACTTGGATGTGTAGATTCTATTTTTTATCCAGTTTGGAAAGGTTTTGACCATTATTTCTTTAGATTTTTGTTATTTATCTTTATCTTTGTCTCTTCTTCTAGGACTTCTTTTATGCATATGTTGGTATACGTGGTGATATCCCTCAGGGGGCTTGGGCTCTGCTTATTTAACTTCATTCTTTATTTTTTTCCTGCTATTCAGATTGAATAATTAGAATTGATTTTTTTGAGGCTTACTGGATCTTCCTTCTGCTCAATCTGCTGTTGAATGCTTCTAGCATATTTCAGCTCTAAAATTTCTACTTGGTTCCTCTTAATAATTTTTGTTCCTATATTTATATTGTCTAATTGTTGAAGTGTCATTCTTTTGGTTTCTTTGTTTTTTGTTCATGGTTTCTTCTAGCTTTTTGAGCATACTTAAGACAGTTGGTTTAAAAGCTTTTTCTAGTCCAATGTCTATGCTTCTGCAGGACAGTATATATTAATATCTTTTTTCTTTCTGTGAATGGATCACATTTTCTTTTTCCTTTGCATGACTGATACCTTTTGTCATAAAGGGCACATTTTGGATATTATAATTTGGTCACTCTGAGCCTCAGACTTCCCCCTCTTCAGGGTTTGCTGCTGTTGTTTGCTGTGGGTCAGAGCTGTTAGTTCAGGGATTTTTCTAAACTATTTCTGTAAATTCTGTATTCTTTGTCAAGTATCACGTCTGAAGTTTTGGCTTCTTTAGCTTGTGATGAACGATTGGTTTGATAGAAATCTTCTTAGATGCCTGGAATCACATGAAAAAAATATATTCTTCCAGTCTGGCAATTGGTTCTGTGTTAGTGTATCCCTGTGTTTAGTTTTGCTATTTACAACTTCGCCTTGGCTTTCACTTTCTGATTTCTCTGAACCAAAACAACAGCCTGAGAAGAAAGCTTTGGGTCTTCTCAAGTTTTTTCTGGTGCACTGTGCTCTGGGTATGTATGTGGTTTTCTACATTCCCCATGGTAAACAGGGATTTCTCAAAGTGCTTCTTAGCCGAACTACATGATCTCTCTCACCAGTTTTCTTCTCCAGCTTTTCATGTCTGCATCATTTGTCCCAGCTGCAGTCTTTTCCCCAGTTAGCAATGCCTGGATAACTCTCAATGTTAACAAAGAATGCCAGTTTCCCCCTTGAGAGAGTTTTGAGTTATGCAAAACAAAGCAAGGTACCTTGCATGGGTCTCTCAGGAAGCCTCCAGCTAGGTCAAAACAAAGAAGTGTAATCCCTTCAGTGTAGGGACTGCTGTCCTTTCTCTCCATTCAGGAGCCCACAGTGGGAATGTGAGCTTTTGATTTAAAACCATCACAGATTCTTGGAGCGGGTGGGTGCAGGCAAGTTAAAATGCCAAAAAAAAAAAAAAAACCTCCACCCAAACTCCTGCTGTGTTTAAGTCACTTTCCTCTTGATTCAGTATTAGCTTGGTTGCTATAAACCTTTGAATAATTTCCAGAATATTAATATAGTTCATTTTGAGGTGTGTGTGTGTGTGTGTGTGTGTGTGGTGTGTTTCTTTGGAGAGACAGGCCCCGGGAGTGTTTTATTCCACTATTTTCCTGATGTTGCATGTCATATACTTTCATTTGCTCTAGTGCTGAAAACCTGGTATCAGTTTCCGATTAAATTACTCTTTAGCCAGTGCATTTACAACTGTCTATTGAGATACCTGTCATTTGAAAACTACTGGTGTCTTAGTAGTTGGTAAAAATAATACAAGTTTTTATTTCTGCTTAGTGAGCAACGAGTACCCATTTCTTTGGAAGGAAGTGGCAAGTCTCAAGGAAAACCTACTTGATATCTGATAAGTTCAATGACCGTTTTGCTCCACGTGGGTCTCAGAATAAGAGGGACCAAAAGAAAACCTATTTAAACTAAATAAAAACAATAACAAAAATCAAAATTTAACTCAATCTTGCTTTTGGGGCAACTCCCCTTTAAAAATAGACCAATGATAAGATTGTATTTTCTTATTTTTAAAGAAAATTAATTTAGTTGAAATCTATAGATTTCCCTTGGAGATTATCTTTACAAACAATGCTGGTATGATATCGGGGAAGAGGAATAATATACTGATCAATTAAAGTTTTCTTTATAAATTATTCACATTTTATCTGGAAGCACTACTTATTGGATTGGACTGAGGTTTATTTATAGCTTTTAAAACTTCCCTAATAGGGACTGTATTTTGAAATACATTTAAAGCCACATTATTATTACATTTATATGGTGTACCTATGCTTTTTTAATGAGACAACATAAAATTGATTTTTTTGTATCCTAAAATAAAGGCATTCTTTTATAACATCAAAATGGCATTTGGATGGTTTAAATAGGAGACTGTTCTGGTATATTGTGTGATTAGTCATGACCTGAATGAGAGAAGAAGGGTGACCCTTCAAGCTTTGTGCTTTGATGCCTAGTGGCTGGACTGGAGGCTTGATACAAGGCAGTGGTTGTCTGGGACAAATATTTCACCCATGGGAGACAGCAGGCAACAGCAGTACTCATCTGCCTGAACATTTATAATATCCTCAAATGTATGACATCTCTGTTTCTTCCTCTTCTATACTCTTGCAACATGTATCAGAATAAATGCCATTGAATCATTATACACTTAACCTTGTAATATTTTTGGATGTACTTACTCTTCTGCAGCACACAGCCAATGTAATATATAGATAGGAAGCATGGAAGCATTAGCCAAAATTAAAGAGCTATTGCTATCATGTGGCACATGGACTATTTTAATGTCTGGCAAGAAGAAGGTTTGCTATTTTTCAGAGTGAATATAAATATTTTGGAGTTTTACACTGACTATGTATATTAGTATAGAAAACTCCATGATGTTTTTGGGCTTTAGTTTCTTCAGCATATCAGTACAGTTTCATCCATGAATGTCTTTCAACTGCTTGGAAGAAAAGATTTAGCAAAAGTCAAAGAAGCATGCAATCTTCAAGTTGTAAGAAGCTTTATGATTATTTAGACAATCCTATCTAAATGCCCCCCCACATTGAAAAAAAAAAGTACTAGAAGTGGTAGATATCTTACTTGACATTCTTTATAATGATAGATCTATTGTAAAAACATTACTATTAAAAGTGTATTTTAAGTGTAGAAAGTTAGAAAAAACAGAAAAAAACTCAGGAGAACCTAAGGAAGCATCATCAGGATAGAAGTCAGTGATCTTAGAGATATCAGACTGATTCAGGGAATGGGACTTTTAAAGAACTTATTTGAAAGGAAAGAGCCACAAATGATGCAGAGAGGAAATGATGCCATGTTTAGAAGGTAAACAAGGGCAAATACAAATATAGGAGCAAATGATACAAATGAAGAAATTCCCAAAGTGTGCTGATGAATGCAATTACATATTCTTGGAGGAAACTTTCATATGCATGTTCTTTGGTGTGGTCTTGTGCATGGAGCTGGTGCAGTGCTTGTGTAGATGATTTATATGAATATGTTGATGGAGTTCGGGAGCATCAAAGTTAGATGGGAAAGATAGCTAGTGTGCTTCATGGTAAAATCAATATTGAAAATGATATGAACCTTGAGCCCATGAAAACAAAAATGGATAGTTCTGCATGTAGTATAAAAGATCAATAAAAATAAAAACCACTACAAATCATTTAGATAAGAAAAGACAAAATGTGTCAAAAGTGCAAGTGGTATACACTTTTTTTTTTCATTTATAAACTCAGCATAAGGGCAACAGCCTTTAAAAGTGAATGTAAATTTTATTTTATGATGGTCTTTTATATGATATATCCAGAATATGTAATAGAGCAATGATCTTTGCTAGATCTTTGGTAGAACTTTGCATCATCTTGGCATTATGTTAGAAAGAAAATGAGATACCTGAGTAGTGATCCCTAAACTTTCTCAACAAGACTCCTTTGAGAATCTATTGAAAGCTTTATCTTTCCTTTACACAATAAACGTGGTCACAAAATCCTGCCTATGAAATCAATGGGCTCATGTACCAATATTTAAAAATCTTTAAAGTAGAGTAGCAATTGGAAGAAAGCCAGGGGATGGTAGAAGAAACTATGTCATTTGAAGAGCATGTGAAAAAATTAGGAATGCTTGATTGCAGAATAAAAGGTCTCAGGAGACCTAAATAATAATGTGATAGGTCTTACTAGTGCTTACCAGTATCAAGTTTGCTTCCTCTCCTGGCACATAGGAGATTGCATTTCCATGAGATTAGTTCTGGCCAATGGGGCATGAACAGAAAGGGTGAGTATGATCTCTGAGCTGTGACATAATTGCTGCTGTGAAATATATCAGTGACCTGTCCCCCTGGCCTTTGAATGAACAAGGCAGCATACTCTAGTTAATGCAGTTAATACTGGGGAGGTGTCCAGCAGCGTGGGTCTCTGAGTAATTATACTAACTCATAACATATGCACGGTGTGAAATAGGTGTTTGTTGAGTTGAGCAACTTGGATTAATGTGCTAATGCATCATAATTTATCTTGTACAGATAACTGTTTGCCCTTTCTTTTATTTTTTAAACAACTTTTTTGAGGAGTAATTGCTATATAAAGAACTTTGTGTATTTAATGTATGCCATTTGATGAGTTTGGACAAAAGGCAATAATTTTATTATTTTGACTATAATAGAAATCTTAAGACACTAAAAATTAGAGATTAGCCAAAATATTTGTTTACATTTATATCAAATGTTGTGCCCAGCAACAACTACAGGTAATCATCACCTACACTCATCATACCCACTGCATATAGGTGGCACTCTTCAACTGGTTAACTTCCTGGGCCCCAGAGTTCTCATAGCTCAAGGGACAGCTAGATAACTTACTGCGGGTCCATTACTACAGATGGGATTTTGCCAGTATTGGTCAATCAGTTATTCCAGGAGAAGTGGGGATGGAAGGCACCGAAGCCTTGAATTGAGACTCTATGCAGAAATTGTGCCTGTGTGGCCATGTCTAAGCCCAGCTCAAAGTCATCATTTGGGACACTGAAATCTAAAATAAAGCACACATATCTAAAAAGAAATGGGCTAGAAGCATGAGGTTTTCAGATTCTGTCTTCCTTTGTCTAGTTGCATGTGCACAGTCTATGATCCAGGAAGGGGCACATACATCTTTGTGACTTTTTAAAACCCATAGGTAATAATCTTATTCTGGTTGCCATGAGAACAAAAAACTGTTACTTGCTATCAGATGATCTCATACTTTATGATGAGGATTTTCCCAAGGTTTCTCCACAATAATAAAGAAATTTCTAATACTTAGGGTTAATGAAAAAATAAATGAACCAGGTGTCTCCTCATGGCTAGAAATCTTCATATAATGATTATATGAAAGGGTCCGACATGGGGATTAGACCCAATGACCTCTAAGTTACAATTGAAAGGGCAGAAGGGAACAATGGTGAGGGGAGAGGGGAGGATTGGGACAACCATAACTGAGCAACATTAAAAAAGTAATAATACAAAATAAAAAAGCTAAGAGTGTGTGATTGATTTGCCTAAATGCCTCTGGTCCCTTTATTTTCTGAGACACGTTTTATCATGAGCTGTGGAAGGCATGTGAATTTATCTAATGCATATAAATAAATATTTATGAGCAATTCTGGAAAGCTTTATAAGACATTACTTTGTAATATAGGCTGTAGGTATAAAGTTTAAGTTTTAAGGTAAGAATCAAATTTGCTTATAAGTGATCTATGCAAAAGTAGGGTGGAACTGAATGATTCAACAGAGTGTGAGGCAGCACATAATGAGCTGCTCATATTAAGTGATGAGTCTATACCAGTTAAAGGATCAGCTTTTTAAAAAAAATGTTTGTGTCGAGGATATTAGTTCATATTTCCTAGTATTCATAAAAGTAATCATGCATTATTGACCTTCAGCACCAAGCAGTAATTTTGCAACTTGCCCACCACTAACCTATAGGAGGCTTGTTTTATTGTATTAAAATAAATATGAATTCACATCTCAAAAAAAAATGAATCTTGATCAGTGACTGAAGTTTCCAAGGAAATGAATTTAGCATTACTGAAATAGTGTTATCATCACTGTTATGACTTCTAGAGGAACTAATTTTTGTTTCAGAATCAAATATAATAAACCATGCATCTTTTCTTTACGAAACAGTTTGTATCTTTTTCCTGGTATAGCAAATAAACTGCCAGAGGCACAGATTGTTTCCTAAACACAGTTAACTGGCCTTTTCTTGAAGTGTGACCTTGAGTAAATTTCTTAAGTTCCTCAACTCAAATTTTCTCATTAGTGAAATAGAGATAACCTCAGTCATACTGTTACAGGATTAAGTGAGGAAATACATGAATGCAAAACATGTAACAGATTGTCGAGTATATGGTAAATGCTTGAAAAATATCAGTCTATTGGTCTAAGAGTTACTGTTAACTCTTTTTGTGAGTGAATGATCCTTGTGTAGGAAAGGAAGTCAGTCCAGCATGGGGGAAGAACTACAGTGGTGGAAATGATTGGAGATTGTATCCCAGCAGTCCTGGTTTCCAGTCCTTGATTTTCTGCTAACAAAGGAAGTGGATGTCAGCAATCACTTACTGCTTTGTGTGAAAGTGATACTTTTTGTATTTTGTTATGTTTGTCTAGACTAAGAAATACACAACTTTTGTCAGTTATAAATTTCTTTCATTTTATGTGAGCCAGCATTATGATTGTCAAAACACCTTAGTGTATATATTTTATTAATCTTAAACTTTGGAAACTAAAAGTAATGACAATCAAACGAATCAAAGATTCAATTACACAGTATCTTGCCGAGAGCCAGCTGTGTGGAGGGCCTTGTAGAGTAGACACCGAGTAGAATAAGGCCCAAACCCTGACCTCATAGAGGTCAGAATTAGAGTTTATAAAGTGCTTCTCCAACTATTTTCCTGTAATCTTATCCTTCTATTAAAAACATACTGTTGGTTATTACACTATCAGGTCATTTGCGAAAGGACAAAGGCCCCATACTGTGTAATTTTGAATGTCAATATTCGATCATTTATACCTATCTGTGGTCAGAGCAGTTTGGATGAAAATAAAGCACAGTTAAGTAAAGTGAATCAATATGCCAGGAACATAATATCAATTCATCCATTGTTCCAAATTGAAAAAGAAAATGGTGAGTTTGTCTACGCTACTTGAAAAAATTGTGAGCCTTCCATAACTAAGATTAGATAGAATTTATTGGGTAGATACCATAGCAGAGTTTTGTCCATGTCATGGACAAGGGCAATTATCCTGAATAGAACTGAATACTAAAGGGTTGTGGGACCCGAGCAATTGAGCTTTCTGATGCATTTCTCACTCAAGGTAAAGCTGCCAGTAAGTTGCCAGTATTAACCACTGTAGAGTATTTATTATCAGAAATGGTTGTAAAGCTTAGTTTAGACTAAGGGTTATGGATAAATTGGCCCTTAATATGAAGCATTTTTCACAAAGTCTATTCCCTTAAGTTCGTCAGGGCCACTGTCCTGAAGGAGAAAATGATGTGGTGGTAAACAGAAGGGGAACCTGTAGGGACTCTCTTTCCTGTGGTTTCTCCAGTAGGGGACAAGGATCTACATTCCCAGAGTGAGAGGTGGCAAGGAGCAGAGCATGAGGACCAAGTTCCCGAATGCCAAATAAGATGGCAAAGGTGAGGGTAGAAAGTGAATCCCCCACTCCTCTCAGGTAGAGATTTGCCTTTAAGTACCTTTGGCCATGGGATCTGAGAACGCACTTTGCTGACTAGACATATCTGTGTTTAATCAGAAGATCATAATTCCCATCAGTGCCTTTCAAGTCAAGGAGGGAGGGAGAAAAGAGACCCCAAAACATGCCTGAAAAAGGATGATGGGTTGGATTTTAGATTAGAGGTTATTGATGGCCTTTTGATAGGAAACTGTTATAGTATGAAAGCTTCAAAGAAAAAGTTAAACAATACAAATGTGTGTGAAGCTTTATTCTTTTAAATTAAAAATGTCTATAGCAATGGCATGCATACTAAAAAGTGTCTGAAAAAAGACATAGGACATCTTCAGGAGATTATGGGACATCAGGTTCATTTATAAACATACACATACATATATTTAAAATATATATAAATATATAAAAATTAATGGAACACATAAATACATAAAATTTTTATAAAATGTATAAACATTTATAGAGTAAGTATAAGTACATATAATATTTATTGATAGAAGTAAAATTTTCAGAATAAATTCATATAATACACATATAAATGAATAAATTACATAAAATTCAAAATTTACATGACTCTATCTTAAAAAGCAGCATGTGATGAATCCTCTGAATTTAGTTCTGTGCAGTTGTATGTGTTGATAATACATTGTGCTTGTGTGAGGGGACCTGGCACTTGTTCTTTGCTCGTTGGCCCTGGACTACTTGTTGCTCACCAACAGCGAGAGGGCCTAACTTGGATTTGTCTAAGAACACAGGATTTCTACCTGTTGGAAATCCTCTTCCTTCCAGCAGGCAGGTCACCCTGCATCTCCTTGAACACACCTTACAAACACAGGAAGGTATGGTATGGGAGGGCAAAAGAACACAGAAATAATTAGATTGTTAGTTTGTGCCACTATTTTTTTGTCTTCACTTAAAAGGAAATAAAAGTACACATTTTCTCACAAGTATGAAGAATGCCTCTTCCTTTGTAATTCCTAGGTAAAATTTATATCAAATTAAATGACTTGATTAGAATTTTGTGGCATTGGATTATTTCCCACTTATAATAATAAACTCATCACTTTCAAATTCTGTCTTCAGAAAAAAAATAAGAAAACACTTACTATTAAGTGTAAACAAATTCTTACCAAAGAATTCCAAAGTTACCTTTAAGTTTCATTTCCTTTGTATATATTGAGTCTGTTTACATTAATCTCTTTGATAACACTACAATAAGTTAGTCAAACACATAATTACTTTACAAGAGCTGTTTCAAGACTTAAATCAACATTGTTGATTCTTGCACCACTGGGAGAGTGTTCTTGATAGTCCTGGCATCATTTTATTCATCCGTATTCATTATGGCAGCAGTCCAAGAAGTGTGTCCTGCAACCTAGAGATTCATTTTGTACTACCATTTTTAACTCAGCAAGCAGCCGTGCTTTCAGCAGCTTTTAAGATTAATGGCTACGTTGTTAAAAAAAATTGAAATAGTTATTTTTTTCACTAGGTGTCAGGTTTTCTTAGGTAATTTCATAATTTTTAATATAATCCACACTAGGAACAGGCATTTACTCAGTAGTCACCTTGTCCAACTAGGCCTTTTACATATCCTCCTTGTCAGGATAGTCAGAACTGAGGTTGTAAAGTGTTAAGTCGCTCACTGAAAGTTCTTAAGTTGCAAGGGTCAGTTTTCCTCATTGCATTTTTGACCCCCAAAGCTCTCCAAACTCCAGTGCACTGTATGGGCAAAGAGAGGTGGAGGAAAGAAATGCCATATAACCAGCAATATGATGCTCCATTCTCTGTACTTCTCGCCAGCAAGACCCAAACTCTGGAATAGTAAACGAAGGTAAAAACAGAACTCTTTTTCTCCCCATCTGATATGGGCCACATCCCCTGGCAGCAGATCTCATTTTTATCCTCCTTGCTTCACACACTAGTGGGTCTCTATCTCTTATCGAGCACTTTGAGCAAACTCTTCTGCCAAAAGACCACCTTGAACTCATCTGAAACCTCTTTGGCTGGCTCCAGATCCAACAGTGAATAGATAAATTGTGTACTGGACATGGCATTCTGTCACTTCTTTAAGATAACTACTTTAAAAAAAAATTAAGGCTGCAGGTGTGTGCTTGAGTTATTGTTTTCCAAAATTCAGTGATAAGAATCTCCTCTGAACCACCACATAATGCAATAGATTGCAAAAGCAATGAATCATCACCATGCTCACTCTTCCTCTTCACATTATTTTGTCAATAATTACTTCCATCAAAAATGCCTGTTCCATGTCAAGCACGTAGCTTATATATTTTTATATATTAACTTACTTTATCTTCACAACAAACAATAAGTAGGTCCCATTATCTCCATTTTGACTGATAAGGTACACACCTAGGAAGTGATGAAGTCTGTAGTTGAATGTTTCTCTCTTTAAATCTGACTTGTGTTTTGTTGTTGCTCCTGCTTCCTCTACCAAAGTTTCATGCTTCCATCTCCATTTCTGACTGTCTGGGTTGTGGGAGAGCCCATAAGGGAAGAACTGTGACTGGATCATGTCAATAGCTTTCCTGAGAGATGACAACTCATTCCTAACTGAATAACTTTGGAACTCATTTATTACAGCGTGTGGCTCTTTGAAGGTGTTTTTTTAGATCAAGACATCCTAAGGGCTTCCCCCAAAATTGTTCTCCATTTTACTTAATACTGTTAAGACATGTATGCACATAATATTGAAGCATTTTAGAAGGTTGAAAATTGCTGTTTGAACAAGCAACATTTGAGAAACATAGAGGAGTAAGAGGAAAATGTGAGCCTCTACTACATCATTTGAGATATAGCTAAATTTGATTGTTAGGTTAATACACATTTTATTTTGTGGTTCAACAAGAAAAATGTGTATTATTTGAGAGCTAAGATTTTTGTCTACTGGCACTTGTGAAGACTTAAAAATATTTTGCAAGATGAAGCCACAGATTTTAGCTTTTGGGGGGTATTTAGGTTGAAATAAGAAGCCAATTAAGAAGGAAGTTACTATGAAACTCCTCAGTCATGAAGTAAGTATTATTCCTAAAGCCACTAATCACTCCACTAAATGGTTAGGTCTGTGATCCTGGGAAAACCACAGGAGACAGTGTGGAATTGGGGAAAGTACAATGAAAGAGGGATCAGCACTTGCTGTGCTGGGAACTATTTGTGTGACCTTGAACATGTCACTTTACCAGCATCGGGCTCACCTTTCTCATCTGCAAAGTAAGTATGTTTGATTGAGACAGTTTCTAAAGTCCTGTTGAGTTGCATATGCTATAATTTGGAGTGTTGGAGTGTATGCAGAAGTAAGCATTATAAATATATATATATGAAAAGGTAATATTTACCCAAATTACATTGGCTTTACTGGTGTGTAATAGTGATATTAGGATATAAAGACTTCATAATTCTAGGCAAGTGATTTACATTTTTCTAATTTTACTGTAACTCTAATAGGTAAACCTAATGGACTGAATCGTATCCCTTCCAAAATTCAGAAGTTGAAACCCTCACCCTCAATACCTCAAATGTGACTGGTTTTGGAGATAAGGCCTTTAAAGAGGTAATGAAGGAAAAATGAAGTCATATGGGTGAGCCGCAATCTACTATTATGGTGTCCTTATAGGAAGAGATTAGGACAGAGACAACACAGACCATGTGAGGACATGGTGAGAGGGTGGCCCTCTGCAAGCCAAGGAGAGACGTCTTAGACAAAACCAAACCAGGTCACACTTGGGTGTTCTACTCTCCAGCGTTGTAAAAAATAGATTTTTGTTGTTAAAGCCACCATTCACTCTGTTATTTTGTTATGGTAGCCATAGCAAACTAATACAGTAAATATTCTTATTCTCATTTTTTGGTTGAGGAAACATGAGTCACAGAGGTTAGGTAACAGATCGAAGATCATGCGGTTGATAAGTAGCAGAACTGGAAAATAGAACAAATAATTTTCTGCCCAAGCACGTTCCATCTCACCGCACAGTTTCCTTATTAAGTAGAAAATGTGAACTTCCACTTCCATGGCCCTTATAGATACCACATGCTGTCTTGTCTGTAGGAGGAATTGCATATATATAATTTACAAAGATTTTCCAAGCAGGACACTTTTACGAAGAAACATAGCCTATTGCTCAGACCTTGAGTTCTTCATCAAGTAACTGCTGGGAAAGTTATTTAAATTTTCTGTGCTTTTTAAACCTTCATATGCTGGGTGGAAATAAAAGTATGAACTCGTAAGTTTGTGAAAGGCTTAAATGGGGTATTGCATATACAGCATTTAGCATAAGCTTTGGCATATTTTCAGAACTCAATACATAGTAGCTAGTATATTCATATTGATATTAGTATTATTTATTAGAGCAGATCACAAAATTACAAGTTTATAGTAAGAGACAATGAGCATCTGAACACTGATACACCATTGGAAATGAGTAGAGGATAGCAATTAGGAACATTACTTAGGTTAATTAAATATGAATGAAAATATGGGAGAGGAAGGGAAAACATTTACTTGGTTTGGTTAAAAAAAAAAGATGTGTACCCTAGAAAAGTAGAAATACTTAAGAGGCATTAAAAGCCCCAGGGAGTGTTTTGTTATTTTAACTTCAAATGAGTTTGTATCAATAGGTTCAGATGAATCTTATTCCAGGATAATAGTACTAGCCATGAACCTTCAAGGAAATACCCAAGGGACAGTTACCACCTTATCTCAGTGTAACCTCCTTATCTCAGTGTAACACGTCAGCTTTACAAGTAGCATGCTGAGCAAGTGCAGCAGAGGATTCAGTATTCCAGAGTTTCTCACACTGCCAATCCAAGACTTGTCTTTTTGGTCGTCATTTGTTAATTGAGATATTGGCAAGTATGCTTAGAAGAAGAAAAAATCTGTGAATGTCTGGAAACTAGGCCATATGAATAATATTTAGAAGAACAAAAACATGGAAAGGATATCAGGAAGCAGTGTTTCACAGATATGAAATACTGAAGATAACTTTAATCTGAGTGGCTCCACTGAGTAGAACTAAAATTGATACACAAAATTACAGGGAAGCAGATTTCACTGATTCTTTGAAACAAGTTTAGCTGAGTGAAAAATAAATGGCAGCCAAATGTGTGGCACTGAATTGCCTTTTATTGGAGATGTGTGAACAAATCTTATAAGGGAATGCTAGAGAGGATGTCTGCAATGATAAATCATCAGGCCAGATGAACGTAGAAATGTGTACATTGCACAGAAACCAGTTTGGAGACTACTGTATTAATCAAGATGAGAGATGATGCTGGTCGGAAGGGGATAGTAGCAGACAGAATAGAGAGAAGTGGACTAGCACTTAGCATGATGGTTAAATGCTGCAGGAAAAGGCAAAAGATGTATGAGATTAATTAGAGCCTGCTGTAGACAGAGTTCAACTAGCTTTGAATTAGGACTCCCATTCTTTTTCATTTTAGTCTAATGGACAACAGCTGTGCTTCCAGGGACTGTTTAGTCACCTACGTATCTTGCATTTTTTGTTCATCTTTGGTTAGATACAGAATTGTTTTATTGGGACTCAGCTTTGAAGACATTAGAAAATGTGAATGTTGGAATATATCAAGCAACACAGAGAAAGATGAACAATAAAGTGTTTACTCACACAAAATTTCTTCAATTATTTCACTCATCCTTGTACCAAATAACAGAAGTTACCAAAATCAACAAGATGAACAGTGACACATGTAAAAACAAACAAAATAATAAATACGTGTTTATAAGCTCCATACCTGGGTCACAAGGTCAAGCATACTTTTATTCATTTTCTAAAATCAAAGAATATAAATAAATAATTTTACACTGAAGATCAATAAGAAAAAATGCCATAAATCAGCACAAGATCAGAAAAATACATGGGGGAAAGTTTGAATAATATAACCTTTCAGTAGCAAGTAGGTGGAAACTCAAAAGGGAATTAGAATGTGGTAAAAAACATTACTTGGAGTTTCATAACAATTACTAAGAATTTGCTCTTTTAATTCCCATTTTAACCTCTGGGACTATGGGGATTTTTAAACAATGAAACTGTTTAAATAGATTTGAGTTTTAATTATCATAATAAAATGTATCCCCCACAAAAAAAAGATTACCTGGCTGGTGTAGCTCAGTGGATTGAGCTCGGGCTGCGAACCAAAGCATCGCAGGTTCGATTCCCAGTCAGGGCACATGCCTGCGTTGCAGGCCATGGCCCCCAGCAACCGTACATTGATGTTTCTCTCTCTCTCTCTCTTTCTCCCTCCCTTCCCTCTCTAAAAATAAAAATAAATAAATAAAAAATCTTAAAAAAAAATGTATCCTCCACAAAAAAAAGAAAGAAAACTTGACACTACATCAC
Organism: Tonatia bakeri; assembly: GCA_004024845.1. Classification (NCBI taxonomy): domain Eukaryota; kingdom Metazoa; phylum Chordata; class Mammalia; order Chiroptera; family Phyllostomidae; genus Tonatia; species Tonatia bakeri. The sequence goes on along the minus strand of PVIA01009916.1, from coordinate 27,907 downwards.
TGATTTTGATAATAATGAAAAGAATGCAAAAACCTCACCATTTAAAATGTGATTTATTATAGCTCACTAAACTTTTTGTAAAAATTCAGTATTTGAAATATACCTAATGAGGTAGAATGCTAGGAATTTTTTTGTATGCATGTATTTTTTCTTATCTACAGAACGTATATGGTAAAATATATTTCAGCAAGAAATTTTCAAGAAAGCTTTGATTATGAGTCCTGTTGATTATCAGTGAACCACAATTCAGGAAATGATCTGATTTTTTAAAAAGCATGGTTATTAAACCCTGGCTGGTATGGCTCAGTGGATTGAGTGTTGGCTTGTGAACCAAAAAGTTGCTGGTTTGATTCCCAATCAGGGCACATGCCTGGGTTGCAGGCCAGGTCCCCAGTAGTGGGCACGTGAGAGGCAACCACACATTGATATTTCTCTCCCTCTCTTTCTCCCTTCCTTCCTCTCTCTCTAAAAATAAATAAATAAAATCTTTTAAAATAAAATGAAAGCATGTTATTAAGAAGACTTGAAAATAAAAAGACTTGTCATAAGCATTGGAAAGAATTTCTTTGAGCTTGCTATAATTGGGAATTTTCAAGTTTTATATCCCTTAAGTTTTCTTTCTGTAGTTATGATAGGACATCACTGATGAGGCCATGGTGTAATGGGACTGATCTTATAAAAGAAATTCCCTGAATGAATTTACATAGCTTCAAATATGAATGAACAATTTTAAAACAAATTATAAAAATATAACAGAAAAATGTATTACAACTATGAACACAGCCATTAATTTGAATCTGCTTCTTATACTGTGTGAACGAAAAAGAGGTTTTATGTAAAGTAACCTCACAGGGTGATCTTATCATAAATTCCTGATTGGTCAGGTCATGGTGGGTAGTCACACCCCAGGCACATAACTTCTTTAGTTGAAAGGTTTTAAGCCAGCCCTGGCCATTTTTCTTATGCACCTTGGTCAACCTCTGTCATGTTATAGAGGTCACTTGGATCCAATGACATTATTTAGTTCTAAGTAAAATGCCAGAAATGTAATGGGGTCACAAGAAGAAAATCAGATGCACAAGACTTTTTCAATAAAGAAGCACATTTTTGGATGGTCTGACAAATAAAAGAATCTGGTAGATGCCTGAAATAGCTAAGAGACCAGTTAAATTTGAATCAAGCACTTGGAATAAGAATACTGAGTCAAGTCATAAAAGGAGAGATTGGCACTGGGGTCAACAGAATAAGTGGACTGAGCAGCGGTGCCCCCTGGCTGGCAGGTGAAAGGACCCAGGCAGGGACCTTACCCATGACTGACAGGTTGGAAGCAGGTTAAGGAAGAACTGACACTGGCATCAGCCAAAGTGTGGTTGCAGGACCATGCCAGCAGGGAAGGGACTAAACTGCACCACAGTTAACTGCTGCCTTGAGAGTAAACCACATAGTGTCCAGTGGATCCAAAGATACGATAGCTGTGTTGTTTTTTTTTATTTCCTCAAATCTGACTTTTAAAAAGATTATGCCAAGTGTGACTAAGAAATATCACTTTGTGGCAAGATATTCCAGCCTTTCAAGAGTTTAACCTATTAAGGATTAGTCGATACTGGCTAAGAAAAGATATGACTCCCCCCACCCCCCCAACACTCTGAATTTAATTCAGGAGGTAGAAACACTTCTTTGGTGTTAGGGAACTTTTTTTGTGGGCTAATTAGAAATTATCTGAGGTCTTCAAATACTTGAGGATGTTTCCTGGGAGATAGTTATGCTTGTAAACACATCACTACATGAAGTTGAGAGATTTAGTTGGGTAGAGCTGGGATTTGAGTGAATACATTTATCTCATAGAAGTACCATAATTTTAATATTAAATTGGAATCCTTGAATTTGAATTCTTTAACAGTTGAGAACATTTTCTAATAGCAGCTTTTCAGCTCAGGTAAGATAGTTTACAGTTTATATTTGTAATTAGAAGTTTATTCTTATTTACTTTTTATTTTATCATAATTAAAAGTGAATCAAGAACTTTATTTTACATGTATTATATGGCATTATATAAAAACACTGAAAATCAGAATATTATTTTTGTTGATTAACTTTTTATACTTTAACTTGTATATTTACTAAGTTTACCAATCGAATTGTCTATTGATCTGCTGGTGACGCTAAAATAAAAGCAAAGCAGAGCCAATGGAGAACTGAATCTACCCCTTGTGTATAATAGCACGTTTCTAATGTTTTATAACAATGGAAACAGCAAATGTTTAGAGATTTTATTACCTACAAGTCTTTTATAGTTAAAATAAATTTTTAATAGCTGAATCTTTAAACCTATAATTACTCAGAAAATGGATATCGTTCTATTTAAAAGACCAGCATATATCAATGTGTCCACTGCATATGGGCTTTTAAGCCACAAAGCATTTTAATGGCACCTTGGCATTTTTGTAATTTTCAAAAATTTTATTTATTAATTTATTTTTAGAAAGAGAGTAAGGAGGGAGAAAGAGAGGGAGAGAAACTTCACTGTGTGGTTGTCTCTTGCACAACCCCTGCCCGACTAGGGATCTGGCTCAAAACCCAGGCATGTGCCCTGACTGGGAATTGAACTGACAATCTTTTGGTTTGTAAGTCAGTACTCAATTCACTGAGCCACATCAGCCATGGAGGCATTTTGTAATTTTTATTTTAAAACTGAAATGCCTAAATATGAGCACTTTTTGCAATCTTAAATTTTAAATTATTCAGAACAGGATTTTCTACTAATAATAACATTTTGTTTTGTTTTTTAGTAACTTGGTCCATATCTCTTCACATCATAAGTTCTGCTTTAACATCATTAATAATAAACTTTTGAAAATAGTGCATTTGGTTAGTGAAATTTCAGTATTATTATCTTTATATTCTTTAAAGAAAGATTGGATTTTTTAACCCATTAAGTACTTTGTGAATCATTTTTCATAATACATAGATTTTAAATATGTGTTCTATTCTAATTTGGATAAAACTTTAAAAATCTTTGAGCTACTTTATGGCACATAAGCTATAAGTATGTTACTTTAACATACTTAATTATTGTAAAACATGAAACATGAATCTTTTAACTGACGTTAAAGATTTAGTAAAATGCATTAGACCTGAATATCTATATTTAGGAGGTATTTTTCCTCAAATGCCAACAGTCAGTGAAATGATTTGCCCTTTGCCATCAGTCACAGATGCTCCTGTGTAACTGGAGATGCTGTTGAGAATAGCATTCATGCCCCAGAGACTGTACTGCAGGTCTGGTTATGTCCTCAACTTCATCACGCTCACATGTACATGAAGTTTTGAATACCTCATACATTTCAAGAATCTGCCCAGCAGTATATAAAAAGTACATTTAGTGGGATATCTCACTTTTATATTTTCTTACCAAACCTACAAAGTTATGAAGTGTAGCTTCCTGGAGAATATCACAGAAGATACAACTATTATGGATATAAAATGCAGATGTTTCATAATTTTAACATTCCCAGTTTTGTGAAGCAATCCAGAACCCTCATTTAGAGATCTTACTGTTATTGTGGCTGGAAAGTATAGGCTTAATGAAAGAAGGAGGCCCTGTGGAGCCATGCAGGATGTGGTAGACCTCTCTTGCCTGCTTATATTTTTAAAAATGTTAATAAAGTTTGATACTGGGTATATTAGTCTTCTAGGACTGCCATAATACAATATCACAGGCTGAGTGGCTTAAGCAACAGAAATTTAGTTTTTCAGGGTTCTGGACTCCAAGATGAAGTAAGATTCCAAGACTCCTTTTGGTCATAGGTGGTGTGGCAAGATAAGATAAATGGATGGATAGATTCTAGGTAGATGTTAGATAGATAGATGATAGATAGATAGATAGATAGACAGATAGATAGATAGATGATAGGTAGATAGATAGATAGATGATAGATAGTTCTTCAAACACTTAACTCACACCCAGCATGGAGAGACACTTCCACTCCTAGAAGTATGCAGGCACTGAACCTGGATAGGGAATAGCAGATTCACACCTTTGATCATACACACAGTTTAGGGCACACTTTCAGTGACTGGGTTAGTTGACCAGAACTGACAACAAAATACTACATACTGGGTGACTTAAACATCAGAGATTCATTTTCTCACTGTTCTGTAGGGTAGAAGTCCAAAGTCAATGTGTTGGCAGCTTTGGAATTTCCTGAGACCTTTCTCAGTAGCATGCAGATGGCCACCTTCAGTATGTCTTCACTTGAGATTTTCATCCCTGGTGACTCTTCCTCTTCTAATTAGAACATCAGTCATAATGGATGAGGGCCCATTCACATAACCTCATCAACCTTAATCTTTTCTTTGCAGATCCTACCTTTAAATACAATCACATTCTGAAGTAAATGAGATATGAAGTTTTGTGGGGGGTACACAATTCAGTCCCTAAGGCTGCTTAGGATCACTAATCTACATATATCTGATTGGAAATTTAATTATTTATCTTAACTCAGAAAAATAAAGTAGTTGTGAGTTGTGATACTCTCTCAATGACATCTGCTGTGTTATTATTAAAACACTTACATGTTGTAACAAATCCACCTAAAAAGTCATAAGCATAAAAATGTAAAGTAAATGTCTGAAATGTTTGAAATGAAAAGTGCAACATTTACAAATAACTATTTCTTATCTACCTGGTGCAGTTGGTTAAACACTTTCATCCTCCATTTACTTACACCTCAATATTGAATATTTGCTTATTTATTTCCCCAGCTACGTTATACCAGCTGACAAGCATTTACCATTAAGAAACTTGATTCCTGTTATAAGTGGATATCATAGATGTTTAATTAAATAGACGGAAGTTTTTCTTTTCCAACTCGAAGTAAAAGGAGATAAAAATAGAAACTTGATATTAGTATCAGTGTTTTGTTTTTATACCAATTCATAAGCTACATCCATATGTGATTCATTGAACAGTTAGAATTTCAGTCAACATTTAACCAAAGTAATTTAGTGTTTAATTTAATTGTTTTTTTGTTAATTTCTTTCTGCTTTAAAGGAAGTACTTTCTCTGCTCTATGGTGTAATCAGATATTTTATTTTATGCATTCACACTTATACCAATCTCCCTGGAATGCCCCTCAGTGCTTCTTTTGGCTTTGCTGTAAATTACCCTGTGGTGATAATGATCACCATTTGGAATTATGAGCATTTATTTACCCATTATGCAAGTGCTTTCTATACACTGTAGCCGAGATGGGGTGGGGTTCACTTCCCTTTCCCTTGCTTCCTTATCCCTCTGTCTAAGTCTGCACAAGTTTATAGCAGGACTGCGCCAAATTTTGCCTCATGTCATGACACAGCCACACTCAGCTACTTGCTCTTAGTTTTTGGCCTTTGGTAACTGAATAGCTGAGTATCTACTTCAACATCATGGAAATATCATCAAGAAGAGAACAAACACAAATGTTATTTAGGATTTTGGAAGCATGCATGCTTTACTCACAAATGCCAGCTTTGTGTTGTAGCACAGAACATGTTGCAGAGTGCTGTAGCAAAGAGGAAATGGGCCTCTTTCATCCTTCTTTAGCAATGGAAAATCTGCAAGATGTGCAAAAAATATTGAAAATTCTTATCAGGCACTTTTATAATAGTTCAAATAATTTGAAGAGCAGTGATTACATGTTTAAGAGATTTCTTGAAAAAAGAACACTTTAATATTACACTTACTGGAGTAGCTATATAACAAACAGCACATTAGTACTAAAGTAGACTTACTAACAATCAATAATTACTCTAGGGAAAAAATAGTTCATTGGAAAACACTGAGCTACACATACCAGTATCTCCTTATATTCAGGTATTTCTTCCATGAGGATTGATTGTGTCTTATCCCTGGAAAATAATTCCTAAAATTGGTAGACATGAAATTAAATCTGAGATGTAGTAAGGAATTCAGAGGCAATTTTGTTATCATGAAAGTCTATTGTGACATTTAGAGATCAGAGAGTTAAGGCTATTTCCTTCAAGTGATTGTGTTATGTATCACAAATGCAAACAAAAAATCAAAAATAAAAATCAGAATGAAGGGCAATAAATCCACTTCTGTAAATATTCAGAAAATATCTTTCTCCAGTTGTGTTCAGAGTTTCAGTGTGTGGAGTTGCTTCGATGAACTTTCAAAGTCAGCGTCAATCAAATCTTCAGGTCTAAAGAAGAGTTGTCTTTAATTGGGTATTATTAGCTATAAAAGAAAACAAGATTTTTTGCAACATCACCCTTGACTATGACCTATTGAGTTTAGCTGAACCAAAACCCATCTTGTTCTTCTACTGACCTCAGTTAAAGTGAGCATCTGTTTAGTACTCAATGTAGAGTAGAGGAATTAGCAAGTGAGAGTGCTGAGAATTATTTTTTCTGTAAAGCTAAAATATATCCACACAACCTTGACACTACCCTTTTAAAAATTATAGTTACAATACAATTCCACAGTTTTCAGATGGTTTAGCTTTATTTGTATATCTGAAAAATTTCATTCTGTGGTAGTGATATTCAGCTTTAGTCTTGGCTTGGGATAGATTGTGATTTTAACACTTAGCCTTTTATCAGGTAGCCAAGAGGTATATTCATTCAACTTTTAAAATACACATTTCTTTGCCAAAGTCTCAGGGTAATACATGAAGGAAATTATACTGTATGAAGTTAAAGGTGAAAGTGCCAGCTCACTTGGTCTTTCCCTGGGCCTCCAGAAGGGAGGCCCCAGTGAACATCCCCCCTCACTCATGACCTGGATTTGTTGACTGTAGGTTGGCATGGGTTTTCTAATCAGCCTTTTTATCAAGTCCCTGATTCTGAAACTCAGATCTTTTCCCACAGCCTGACAGCTTGCTTCCTGGCTTCTTCCACCTTCCTCCTGTGCCCACCTCCACTCTGGGTGGCAATATTTCAAGATATGTCCAACACTAGTGGTCATTAACTCTTCGCTGCACAAGCATCAGGGAGTTTTGTTTGATGAGCACAGTACATGTGCCATGGGGGGCACCTATGCCCTTCCCATGGAACAAGGAAATACTTTCTTTTCAGATTAATTTTCCTTTTCAATATTGCTCCAGTACCACCTGCTGGTCCTTTACTCTCACATAATAAACACTGACCTATTAAAGAAACACCACTTTTCCAAGGACAAACATTAATGTTTTAAGAGACTATATACTTTTAGATTATATTTAAAAATAATATTTCCTGCATTAACAATGTCTCTGCCCTGCCCTTGCAGTATATGTTTCCTCAGTGTTGCTCTGAGGGGTTTTTAATTCCTTTTCTACTCTCTCCATGACCCACAGGAATCATAAAAATGTAAATTAGCCTTTAATGTCCACTTTTATTGAGATCTAGGGACACAGTCTCTACCCCATTCCACTCTTTGGAGTTAATGCCTACCTTGATTTAAAGGAAATAAAAGAAAGCTGATGATTACCAATATGTCCTACAACTGACCCACGGGTAAATAAAGACCTGAATAGGCACATTACTGCACCTCAGAGCAAATAGGCATACTTAAGAACAACACTAGAATTAAAATAATAATAATTCACAATTCCACTTTGCAGTGCAGATAATTTTGTCCTGCCCCATCTTCCAGAAGGTGAAAGAGCTGTCCTGAAAAGGTCCCCTGGGAGAGCTGAGACTAGAGAATTAGAAACAAGGAGGACTCTGGGGACCAAGACCACTCAGCAACTGTTAAATTAACCAACCAGAAATATGCTATAACAAACAAGTTAAAACTGAGCCTGGTGTGGTGATGGGCTGCAGAAAGGACCAGATCTTTCAGTCCAGTGGAGGGAACAGACAGCTGGACTGAGCAAGAAGTTGTTCCATGGAAATTTAGGAATTTGGGTTTTCTTAGCCTTCTAAGAAGAGATATTAATGATCTGCTGTTCCAGAACCATCAGGGCATGCAAGAATAGATGTACTCACTTATAGGTACTATGTTCGTTTGTTCATTTATTCATTCGTTCTTTCCACCACTTTTTGAGTTCTAGACTTTGGAACTATAACCATAAAACAGACAAAGATCACTATTATCACAGAGATGATGTTTTTTAAGGGAAAAATGGGCTGTAATAAATAAGTGTAGTTTAGATGGTAATAGGTGCTATGAAGAAAAAGTGCTGAAGAAAAGGGGATAGCCTGGTCAGTGGGTGCAAAGATGGCAGAGCTTGGTTCCTGATGAGGCTGCATTTGAGCAACATCTGAAGTGAGGTGAAGAGAGGAGTTCTGTTAAGATCTAAAGGAAGATAACTGTTAAATCATTACACCATTTATTATCATTGCTTTTATTCTTTATTAACATCCTATTTGGAACAGCATGAATTTTAGCACATCATTGGCTTCTGTCAGTTTTGAGTGAAGAAAAATTACTCCAATATTAGAGCAATTATTTTATTCACATTTATATATGTGAAGGCTGGTTGTTCCTAAATTACAATTATTCTTAATTATAAAGCAATCATATCTCCCAAACAACAAACCTTTGTGGGAAATAAAACATTTTGATATAGGAATTTTCAATATGTTCCATGCAACTTTATATGAATAAAACTTATTTATTTGGCCATTCACCAAACTTTGTGATTATATCTAATATAACTAGATCCTGTGCAGATGTAACTATTGTATATATTTTAAAATTGAGAAATAATTTGCATATATTGAATGGCATAGAATTTAAGTATTGTACTATGAATTTTGATAAATACATAAATGCATGTACTGTGTCCTCTGGTGATTAACTCCTTCAGGTGTTATACATATGAAAATGTTTTTATTCACATTCTTTTAAAATGCATTTTTTTCTGGTAGATATATCTAGGTTGATAGCTTTATTCCTTTCATGTGTTATTCTTTCACTAGATTTTTTTAAATTTTTTTTATTTTTAATATATAATTTTTATTATATTTTTCCATTACCAGTTAGTCCCCTTATATTCCCCACCCCCTCTGGAATTTTTTTTAGACAAGAAATCTGTTATCTGTATCTTCATTATCCCATAAATAACATGTCTTTTATTTTTCTGGCTACTTTTAATATTTTTCTCTTTATTACTAATTTTGAAGAATTTGACAGTGATGTATTTTGGTGTCATTTTTAATGATTTTTTTTCAATTATAGTTGATATACATTATATCAGTTTCATGTGTATACCCCAGTGATTAGACATTACATAACTTAGTAGTGATTGTCCTGATAAATCTCATTCTATGTATATTCTAATAACCATACATAGTTATTAGAGTAGTATTGACTATATTTCCTTTGCTGTAGTTTACATTGCCTATTCTGAAACAACCATTTTATAGTTCTTAGTCCCTTCGCTTTTTTCCTTCATCCCCTACCACACTTCTATCTGGCGACCGTCAAAATGCTCTCTGTGTCTATGAGTCTGATTCTGTACTGCTTGCCCATGCGTTTTGTTTTTAGATTCAGTTTTCGACAGGTATGTATTTATTGCCATTTTTGTTCACATTTTTAACTGTGTTTTTTTTCTTTTTCTTAAAGAAGACCTTTTAACATTTATAGAAGATTTGTTTGGTAGTGTTGAACTCCTTTAGCTTTTTCTTATGTGGGAAGCTCTTTATATGTCCTTCAAATCTAAATGATAGCTTTGCTGAGTAATCTTGGTAGTAGGCCCTTGCTTATCACTTTGATTATTTCTTGCCAATCCCTTCTGGCCTGCAAAGTTTTTGTTGAGAAATCAGTTGACAGTCTTATGGGAGCTCCCTTGTAGGTAATTCACTGCATTCTTCTTGCTGCTTCTAGGATTCTATCTTTGCCTTTAACTTTTTGAATTTCAATTATGCTGTGTCTTGGTGTGACTTTCTTTGGGTTCATCTTGTTTGGGATTCCCTATACTTCCTAAACTTGTATTCCTATTTCCCGTACCAAGTTAGGGAAGTTTTGTTATTATTTGAGTAAATAGGTTTTCAATCTCTTGCTCTATCTCTTCTCCTTCTGGCACCCCCATGATGCAACTGTTAGTACACTTGAAGTTCCAGAGGCTCTTTACACTCTCCTCATTTTTTATTATTTTTTTCTATTTGCTGTTCTGATTTGGTGTTTTTGCCTCCTTGTATTCCAAATTGCTGATTTGATTCTCAGCATCCTCTACTCTACTGTTTAGTCCCTGTATATTTTTTTTGTCAATGGTGTTCTAATGTGTAACAAGATCCACCTAACTAATATATTTGACTTCTGTCTTATTTTCCCTTAACATTTATTAATATGTGCCTTGAAAATGGGAATCCTGTACTGTACTTTGGAGATTGTGTGGTGCAATAGTGAATGTCAGAAGACTAGGAAAATATATCTCAGATACTAGAATATTCTAACTTGTGCATGCTATATTGTAGTTCTATAAGTCATCCTCAAAAATTAGGAATACTAATTCCTTAATATTATATAACTATTTGATAGTAGGCATGATGCAATGTTGTATACCATGGAAAATTTCCCTTTCTCATCTAAAATATATATTATTTTCCCTAAATAATATTTTTCCCAATAGTCTAACTTACAGATTAAATATATCTGGGTTAATTTACTCTTGATGCATTGACTGGTTGGTTTGAGGTAAATGATACTTTTCCATTTTCCTAGACACCTATATTATCTCTTTTAAAGTCTAACAAACAATTGTATTACATGTTTATCAAATGCTTGGAACTGTAACTCCTGAATATTGTATCTGGTCAGTATATGATAAGAAAAGAGGAAGCAACAAATTATATACGGGAGAACACTTTAAGAAAACATTTTTAGAGCTATTCACCTCCATTAAAACTGGTGAATTTACACTGGCTCACACAGGCAGAAAATGCATTTCATCTCTCCACTGACCACAAAATCTGCTGAATCATATAAATATTTTCTCACTAGCATTGAGTCTGTTTCCTCTTCAGTAGATTCTTGATGACACTGACACATTTGAGGTGTATTCTGGTTCCTTTCCATGATAAAAATGTTAAGGGTTAATTTGGAAACTCTAATTTACCTGCAACTTTTCTAGAACTATCAAACTATGTCAAGGAAGAAGGGAAACAAGCTGATAAGATTTAAGTACATCTCTATTACATAAAGATGTCTAATGCTAATATGAAGATAGATAATTAGTAATTTTTTGTATTCTGGTCTTAGACCATATTGATTCCTCCACACATAAAAATGAAAACCAATCTTAAGTAGTTAAAATAAAATTACCTTTATCTTTTATTAAAACATTTAAATGATAATTTTGAAATATTATATGATTTATGATTCAGAAAAATAAGATCACATGACATTCTCCAGCTGCATTTTTGTGGGCTGCAAGATTTTAAATTTAATATAAAAAGTCAGCCCTGGTATAAAAATAGTTATTATGTACAGAATATTTATTATATGCCAGGCACTATGGGACTCTACATTTATTTTTCATAATGGACCCAAAGATTGTTTCAAGTATAATCCTCATTATATAGGTGATAAAACTAGATGTCTATAGATAATAAACTATATGTTAAAGGTCACACAAACAATTAAGTGGCATAAAAATTATTTGAAACTGGGAATCTTCCAACATGAAGTGTTATGCCCTTTTCCTATACAGATTACAATAAAAAAATTTGTTTTGAGAATTAACTTGTTAGAGCACAAATATATTAGCTGAGAAAATCTAACTTCTAAGCAATAAAATGGTTACTATTCCCTATCATCACTGAGGGAGAGAGAAGCTAAGAGAGGCAAACAGGAAATACTCCATTTGCTTTTCAGCCCACTCTAATTGCATGTGATTTCTGATCAAGTGGACTACTCAATCTCCATGTTTCTTTTATGTTTCATTTATTTATATTCTCTTTCTATCAGGCTTTATAATCCTTTCTGATTTAATACACTGTTACTATCATATCTTTGGAGATGACTAAATAGTTTTCAGCCTGCTGTATTTTCTAACATACATGGCCATGCCCTGCTTAACGACAAGGCTATGTTCCGAGAAATGTGTCCTTAGGTGATTTTGTAGTTATGTACACATCGGACTGTACTTACAGTAACCTACACGGCATAGCCTACCGTACACCTAGTCTGTACAGGACAGCCTGTGCTCCCAGGATACAAACCTGTAAGCATGTTACTCTACAAAACAACACCAGATTCAATCCAGCACAAGAGACCATTATGTAATCAAGAGATGCAGGAAACATGAGATACAATGAGACTGCTGCTGGTATAATATGCATACTATTTTACAGAAAACTTTTTATTCAATAGAAAGTGTATACTCTAAAACAATGATTAAAATATAGTATAGTAAATACATAAACTGATAACACAGTTGTTAATTATTACTATCAAGTGTTATGTACTGAATGTAATTGTGCAATATGGGTCATACTTTCATACAGTCAGCAGTGAAGTAGGTTTCTCTATGCCAGCATCACCACAAACACTAAGTAATGCATTGCGCTGTGATGTTACCATGGCTACGACGTCACTAGGCAATAGGAATTTTTCAGCTCCTTTATAATCTTACAGAACCACCGTTATAGGTGTGCCTGTCCTTGACTAAAATGTCATTATGCAGAGCATGTGTATACTTTCAATATTATTAGATTTCTTTCACCGGGGCTTTAGCTGCTTCCTATGCACTTTTACATGCAATATTTTGTGAAGGATTTTTATTTCTTTTAATATTTTTACTTGAGGTTTTGATTAGTCATTTATTTTCTAAACATATGTGGACATCTAGCATATTTCAGAAAGCTTAACGCATTTTTTATTTGTTCCATTAAAACTTTTTGAGACTTGTTTAGAATATGCTAATTTTTAGAATTGTCTCATGTATATTTACTTACTGACTAGCTCTGTTGATTACCAAATGAAAGAATATTATTGTATTACACATTAATTGTAAATTGTCTTTTTCTTTTAAATTCTAGAAATTTTAGGTTTTATGTTTGGGACTATGTTATTATGTGCATACAGCTTTAGGGTTGTTAAACCTACCTGTGGCTTGACCCCGTTCCTTTGTTTCCTGTGATGTGCACTGCTGTAGAGACGACTCTGTCGTTAGCATAGGAACACCAGCTACATCTACTGCGGTTCGGCTGGAAGCTCCATCACACGTGGTCACTTTAATCCGACAAAGCATTGAACCTACTCAATGTGTTTTAGATAGTCAGAAAAAGAAAAAAAAAGATTTATTCTAGTGCTGTCCTTAACATCCTATGATATAGCATATGAGGAGGACCCTCCCAAATACCTGAATTGTCTTCCAGCGGGCGGGCCCCTTGTCTTCCCCACTAGGGAAGTGTTCTAGGAACCCCTCTAAATCAGCATACCAGCTGGCATTGTTGTGAGAGGTTACCTTTGTCTTCAGTGAATTCTTTTGGAAGACTCTTTCAGCGGGGTTGCCCATGTCATGATAGGTGATTTATGAGCACACCTGCCCACACTGCACTGAGTATTCAGCAGTTTTTGACCAAAAACTACATGACCCCAGTGTCCCGACCCCTATTCACCCAAACTTGCCTCTGGCGACTTCTTTTGGTTTCCCTGATGAAAAAAGTCCTCACAGGGAAATGTTTTGCCTATGTGGATGAGGTGAAACAAAAAAATGGCAGAAGTGCTAAAAGGCATCAAAACCTGTTCAAAATAGCTCACAAACTGTCCTGAGCAGTTGAAAACGCATCTTGATAGGAGTAAATTCTGGGTGTTTGGGGTCCCCACTCACAGGTCACTTTTTAGTTTTCTGTGACTACTGAAACAACTGAGCACAAAGTTGATGCTTTAAATCAGTTCAAACTAATTATCTTACAGCTCCAGAGATGAATTCTCTGTAATGAATTTTACTTGGCTAAAACCATGGCTTTGGCAGAGATGTGTTCCTTCTGGAGGTGTTAAGGGAAAAGATATTTCCTTGGCTTTGCCAGCTTCTAGAGGCTGCCTTTATTCCTTGGCTCATGATCCACCTTCCAAATTTTCATTTTTAAAGCCTGCAAACATATGACTCCAAACATTCTTTCCTCCTCTTTAATTTACCAAATACGTGTTGTAGCTAGGGAAAGTCAATAGCAGCAACAACAAAAATAACAGACAACAATGACAAAAATAGGAATGGGTAATCACATATTTATTTTTCTACAGGACAATGTAGGCATCAATATTCTGAAAGTGATATGACATGCATTTATCATTCACATGAAAGAAATGTATATAGTTAAGGTACTTAAATAGGTAGGTTGGTCCTCTTGTAGTCAGCCCACCTGCATCTAGCTTCCCCAGGCCGTGGCAACTGCTACTAACCTGGATGGACCTTCCCTGTTGGCCACCATAAAGCACTCCCAGTCCTGCCACTGCCTTTGGTTTGAGTCTCTGCCAAATGCAGGTGGAGGGTGGTGGCATACTCTCCACTCTTGCAATCAATTAAGTGTTCCTGTCCTGCTGTGAGTGATCTTCATTTAACTCCACAGAGGTCATTTTTTGGTTGTGTTCTGTACTTGCCCTCCAGTACCAGAATGCTCACATGCCACTTCCCTGTGTTCTGGAAACTAATATTTTTGTGAGGCAAGGGTTTGAAGGGGCTTGGAACTGGTATATTCTACTGCCTCACCTGGAATCACCCAACTGTTTCCTCTCTAAGCCCATAGGGCATTCAGCCCCAGGCTCAGACACAGAAAACAGGAATGGTCTACATGAGCCCCAAGGCCGTAAACATGTTATTTCCTCCCAGAGTCTCCTCCTGCCCTCACCATTATTATATGTGTGTGGGATAAGAACACAACATAGGAGCAGACTCTAAGTATACAACACAGTATTGGTAGTGCCAGTCACTAAGCTGTATAACAGAATTCTAGAGATTTTTTATCCTGTTCCAGTTTGTTACTTTTCTGCCTAATTTACTGAGAGTTTCATTATGAAGGGATGTTGGATTTTGTCAAATGCTTTTTCTCTGTCAATTGAGATAATCATATGATTAAAAAAATTTTAAGTTCTCATAGAAGGACATGCCTATTGATTTTAGAGACAGGGGGAGAGATAGAGGGAGAGAAACATCGATAATGAGGGAGTAACATCAATAGGTTGCCTCTCCTATGCACTGTGACTAGGAACCAAACCCACAACCCAGGCATATGTTTTGATGGGGAATCAATCTTATAGCCTTTTGGTTTATGGGACACTTCAACCAAGTGAACAAGATGATCATATAACTTTTATTTTTTATTCTGTTAATGTAGTGTATCACAGTTACTGATTTGCACATATTGAACCATCTTGTATCCAGGGGAAATTCCCAGTTGGCAATGGTATGTGATGTTTTCAAGGCACTGTGGAATTTTATTTGCTGGTATTTTGTTGAGGATTTTTACATCTATAATCATCAGGGATATTGGTCTGTAATTGTCTTTTCTTATGTGTCCTTGTCTGGCTGTGATATCAGGTTGATGCTGGCCTCCTATATGTTTGGGAAGGTTCCCATCTCTTCAATTTTGGGGGGAAGTTTGAAAAAGATTTGTGTTAATTCTTATTTAAATGTTTATTAGAAGTCACCAATAAAACCATCTGGTCCTGGGCTTTTCTTTGGTAGGGTCTTTGCTCATTCTATTTGTTCATGATTTAGTCTTTGTAGGTTGTATGTTTCCAGTAATTTATCCATTTCTTTTAGGTTATGAATTTGTTTACATATAACTGTTGATAGTAGTTTCTTATGATCCGTTGTATTTTTATGGTAGCAGTTTTTATATATCTTTTTTCATTTGTAATTGTATTTATTTGAGTCTTCTCTTTTTCTTGGTTAGTCTAGTTAAAGGTTTGTCAATTTTATTTACCTTTTTCAAAAAATAACTCAGTTTTATTTATCTTTTCTATTATTTTTCTGGTTTCTATTTCATTTATTTCTGGTCTGATCTTTATTATTTTCTTCATTCTGCTAACAGTAGACTCAGTTTGCTCTTCTTTTTTTCTAGTACCTTGAGGTGTAAAGTCAGGTTGCTTTAGTGAGATCTTTCTTTTTACTTAATGGAATGGAGGCACTTTATGCTCCCCTTTACATTCTCTGTACCTAGCTTAGTGCTTGTAACATGTAGTCAATGTTGTTAATAAGTGGATAAGTAAATAGACAATTCCAAAAATTATCCGTATCTGATACAAAACTGTAAGAAATTTAAAGAGAATACTGTTAAACCATGGAATGACAGCATTGGACTTATTCTTACAGCTGAATCTGTGGCAGGGGTTCAGGGCAGAGTATGTGTGATTTTGTAACCAAACAAAAATAGGTTTCATTGCCTGTCACCACAAATGCCAAATTCGTGAGACAGATGCTAGTGCAAAATGAAAGAGGTTTTATTCAGGTGCTGCATGACATGGAAGAATGGCAGACTCCTGTCCCAAAGCCCATCTCTTCTTCCCACTGTGGAAAAAGTTCAGCCATGCTCAGCAAGGCCAAGAAAAAAGCCAGGGTCCAGAGTTCCTGCTCTATTTCAAAGTATAGTGCATTGGAGCCCGAAGGGAGCTATTAAGTGGTCTTAGTCCTTATCTAGGTATTGTAGCTTGTTCTCAGTTGCTGTCCATTTCAGGCTTCCTCCTGGATCCTGCATGTGGAGCCTGTATGGCCCTGGGCCATGCAGTGGCTAGGGCTACATGTTTGCAAACACACCAGTGAGTGTATCACTAGGTGGCCAAGAAAGAGAGCAAGAGGCTTCCTCCTGGAGGCCATGGGCAACGTGGGAGAGAACAAGTGAGTATACTGTACAGATGCAGGTCCTGAGCAGAGAGAGCTTCTTTGTTCCCCTGAGATTATGTTAGTCTGGGTGAGGGATGGACCAGTGCTTACTTAAAATGACCAATTAACTTTTAAAACTTATGCATGCTTTGGATAGGTCTACCTCTTAACCAATCCCTTCTTTTCCCTGGCTAGACTTACAGGCTTCTTTGGTCCAGATACTTCATGGTGCATGTGTCCGCCTTTCCCCAGTCCCTCTGCCAATCTGGTACTGAGGGGTTGACTTTTTTTCTATCCAATTATCTTGCCAGCTTTTTGCATACTCAGTGTAAGAACATTCCCCTGCTGCCATCTTGGCCCATTGGGGAGACTCCCTGACACTCCCACTGTTTTATGGTAACAATCTGTCACACAGGGTCGTGGTTAAGTAATATTTGAAACTATTACTTTAGCTAAGGTATATTGGGCTTCAGGTGCTATACTAAGTACTAGAAATATAAAGCAAATAAAACCCTGTTTTGCCCTGGAAGGGCTCATAATTTAGTGTGCTTATTTAAAACAGTGGAGGTGAATATGAGTAAGGACATTCACACCCGAGGGTCAGAATCTGAGTCTGGGGACCTCATAACCTTCTGGGAACCTTGGGACTAGAAGTGGGAAAAGGGAGCCTGAGGTCTCTGCTTCTCATCAGCTCCTCCAGCCCCTGCAAGCAAAGGTGACTCCTGCAGCATCTGGAAGGTTCCAAGGCTGACCTTGGAGCCCAGGCACTAGGTGATTAAGGTAAGCTTAACTACTCTGCAGGGACCTGATGGATGTCAGTGCCCTGTGAAGTCAGTGCAGACCTTATATCAAGGGGAACAGTGGAAACTTAGAGGGAACGGGACTTCTGGGCTCTGCGGCATGGAGCTCTCTGTCTTCATGACTGTCAGGCTGCATCGTCATCCCGCTGTGGGGACAAAGCTATGCAACCTTCATGCCTCCTTGTTTAAAACTGTTAATAATGTATGCTCCATTTGAAATATTCAACATGGTAGGTGTGATTAAACTAAAGAAAGATTAAGGTCAATTGCTGCTTTATTTAAACTTCAACTTGTTGTATTCTTATTAAGGGAAGGGACTGACAGTGCTTAAAAGTTCAGTGGGGCCAAGAGCATGTTATAGTTTCTGAAATGAGGTTGCAACACATGTGGGGTCTTTCATAGGTACTGTAAGGCAGTCACCTGTCGGGATCTGGGCAGGAGCCTGGCTACTTAATCACTTCGGAAAGAAAGTAACACACCCTAAATTCCTTGAAGGAACATGTAGCAAGCTGTGGTGGGTGCTGCTCTGCCCTTCTCTCAAGCTCTTCAACATTATACTGCAGATTGTCCCCAGCTAGTGGCCAAAGTTGCTAACAGACCAGTCTTCAAAGAAGAGACATTTCATTGGAAACACCTTGCAAAATCCTTATCTTTAAATCTCCCTTCTTGTGTGTAATCCATATCCCAGTTGAGAAAGGCACAGTCCTCAGGGTGGTCCTCTGCAGGGTGGAAGTGCCACAGAGCCCATGCCACCAGGGCCGGCGTGAAGGAGAAACAGAAGTAAATTAGAAGTGGGTTAGTCCTCCTTGTGTAACTTCTCTGAGCAAGTTTCTCCCTTGGCATCGGAGAATGAAATTTGCTCTGCCTACCTAGCAGGGCTACAGAGTATGCCCAGTCCGATACTGCTGTTTAGAGAGACTTCACAGAAATGGGATCCAAGCTGCATCTGAGCTTGGATTTTATATCTGTCACTTACTATGGGTGACCCTGTGACAAATGACTCACCTTCTGTGTGCCTCAGTTACTTTACTTGTAAAGCAGGGATAATAGTGGATAATAGTATCTACTTATATAATGGTTTCTCAAGCTTAATGTTTTAATCTGTGAAAAGAGAATAGTGCCAAGCCCAATGTAGAACCTCAAAAAAAGGTAGTTATTGTACAAGTTATTACCATGAAAGAAAACTTGACCCTTGAACAACACTGGATTTTGGGATGTAAACCTCCCTGGAAATTAAAGTTCCATGTATGATTTTCAACTGCCCCAAAACTTAACTTGTCCCTCCGTATCTGCAGGGCAGTGGTGTCAGGACCCTGTGTGGATACCAAACCCCTTGCACGCTTAAGTCCCCCATATACAATGCATAAATCAATGCAGGCAGTCAGTCTTCTGTATCCGCTGACACCCAACTGCTGTAAAAAACAGTACAGGTATTTGTTTAAAAAAATTAGCATTTAAATTCAAACCCATGTTCTTCAAGGGTCAGTTGTATTATCATTACTCTTACTATTGCCTTCATAACCATTAACCAAGGGCACTGTGGGACATGCCCATTGGAACTCATGGAGCCCATGTGATGGGGGTTTGTTACTGGGTAATCTCATCAGAACTCAATCTCCCTTAGTCAGAATTTCACCCTATCACCTCCTGTTCCCATGTGCTAAACATTGATAATTGACTTTGGTGATTATGGCCAAGACTCAGAAAAAGCAAATATATCAGGTTCAATAAAACATCGGTTTTATGTACATTCATCTGCTTTCTAATTTATTGAAACCAGGAACTTGTGCAGGACAGCCAAGTGAACACTCCAGAGACTTCCACCAGCCGAGCACATGTCCCATAGTCATTTCAGTGGCCAAAGGATTTCCTAACTCACTTGAAAAATTATAACCACAAAACCAGCACACTGCATAACACAAATTGTTCTCATGTATTAATATAAATCAGTTATCTTCCCTCTCATTTTCCCTCTATAAGTAAGACAGAATTCTAATTTACTTATCTTTCCTTTTGTGAATCAACTAATTCTATCTTGTTATAAAAGAAAGAATTCTAATTTGCTGTCTTGGACCCAGCCAAGAAATAGACATGAATCTGCAGAGTGGAGATTATGGAACGAAGTTTGGCTGACCTCATGCCACAAACTAAGCTGCAGTCCACTTAAACTGCCAGCAATGATAAATTCAGCAACTGTGCTTAGAGGACACTGGGATGGTATTGGGCAGGAGGGAGGATCTGTTCATGAAAAACACTGAGTCTCTTGCTCCTGCTGTTGTCCTGTGCAAGGGGGCTGCCTCCTGCCTGCCCCTGCAATTTGTCATATTCCGGCTCCCACTCCAGTATCATCACAGAGATGCCCTATGGTGGTGACAGTTTGTATTCCTCTGCTCATTTGACAGCAGGTGGGGGTGAAAAAGTCAAAGGAATTACTACTAAGAAATCACATTAAAATGTCCTCGAGACCTCTGTGTAGTCAGAGGTGGGTTGACTTCCAAGACACATCTCTGAGGGTGGATATTATTTTCCTTTTAATTTGAGGTCATTTTGCCCTGCACTTCCTATCCCTGTAGGCCAGTAATGGTTTTACTCACAAAGTGACCCAATGCATAGAGGAGGGGTCTCACAGAGGGGGAGCAGAGGTGAGCAAACCTCAAAGGAATAGGAGGCTTTCGTAATCTGGTTAAATATGCCACCCTCTATAAAGGCCTCAAATACAGTGGAATCTGGCAGGAAGTTCCGGTCTCTTCCCCAGCAAATTCCCAGTTATTCTGAGCTCCTGGAGAAGGTAGAGACCTCCTTATTTCTGTTTTTTATTCCGCCCAACTCCAATCATGTGAGGTGACCTGTTTAACAAGTCACAACACACAGTAGACTGACTGGGAGTGAGGGCAGAAAAGGGATCTTAGGGATGCACGGCATTAGTTCCCACATCCAGGCCATGGGTGTGACTCAGCACTGAAGAGTGTCCCACAGATCCTGGAAGGTGAGGAGTTTTGGGGAATGCTTGGGACAGTTCCCTGTGGAGCCTGTTACCCATACCTGTCCCCTTGCCCTGATGATGAATGGAACAGAATCTCTCCCTTTAGTCATTAGCATGTTAGGCAAATTTAATGAAGACCATGACTTAAAAGCAAGGTGCCACACCTTGGTTCTATCACAGGGACATGGATTTGGTCACAACATTTCCATACTTACCATCTGAACTGGGTGGATTTGCATCGGCATGGCACACACAAGCTCGCCCCACCTGGCACACCCAATTAAGGGTACAAAGCCAAGCTGGTGCCCCGGGGCGCTGAGGTCTGGCTGCACCTGTGCACTAGCTGGAACTCACGCAGAATTAGCACCTCCCCTCCCCAGCCATGCACACAGTCTATGGCTGCTCTTCACTTGCTTACATTTACCTTCAGACAAGAAATTTAGTGTTTAACATAGGAAATGGGATAAAACTGAAGATGCAAAAGAAAAATAGATTTATTTGCAAAAATAAAATTGTTCTTGGAACTCAAAGACATGGTGTGGCAGGTCTGCAGGCTGGGGCTCCAGAGTTCTAGCCTTCTTCCACTTGACCTCTGGGCCTATTCAAATTCAATTTTTTTCTCCCCTCAAATTTTGGATGAAGATAGTGGTGGATGTGCTGCCCTTACTGAATGGGGTTCCTTAGTCTGTCTTCCCACCACTGAGAGGCAGAAGTTGAGAGAGCACTATTCAAGTCTGTGAGAACATTAAGTACAGACTGCAGTTCTGTCTCAGTATCTGTGCAGGTGATCAGCACCAGGGTGGTGCAGAGCCTGTGCTGGGCTCTGGCGTGTGCTCCGTGTGGGCCCAGCTCATTGCCACTGTGTCTTCTCCTGGAGTCTCTGACACCTTCCCTAGTCCTTCGGCTAGAAGCTCTGCTTTCTCTCAGAATCTTAGCTTCCTCTCCCCCCCATGCTTGTAATGAGGGTTTTTTTCAGGGCAAACTGGCAAGAGAAAGAAAGAGAAAAAATAAGCAGGATTTCCCCCAAATTGTGGAGCACAGAGGCCATTTTCCCAAGTCCTCATCAGATGTGGGTTTTTCCTTGACATTTCAGGAGCTTATGCTCCAGCTTTGGCTGCAACTTCAGTGTGAGAGCAGGACCAGGAGAGGAGGAAGGGAGAGTCCCTGGCAGTGCCCCACGCTGCCTAGGTCAGGCCCCTTGTCCAGTCCTTTCTGCGTCATTCCTGTCCTGCCTGGGGAGCAGTGCTGAGATGCACTGCCTTTAAGATAAAGCTGAGATGAAGGAGGAAAAACCACTCATCTCAGTGCTGTGTTGGTCACTACTTCCATCCCCAGTCTGCCCGCTGCTGCTTTCTTTAGAGTCTGTAGTTATGAGTGTTTTTCATTCTGTCCTGAGCTTATGGTTGTCATCAGTGGGGGAATGACTGGCCGTGGAACTTCTCCATCTTGGTGGTTCCAGAGTGATGTGTGGTGTTTTTTCTTTGTTTGTTTGTTTTTTATGAAGGAAAGATGAAAAGACTTTCTTTAGAAATAAGTGGACAGTGTTTTCTTTTCTCATAGTCCTTTGAAATGCTGTATTGGTTGGCATGAGGTATTTTATTTTATTCTTCTCTCTGTATCCACCTGAGATAATCCACCTGAAACAGGTGGATTGGATTGCTTGCAGATACAGAGACAAGAAGGTGGGTGTGCTATCTTGGGTTCAGAGGTGCATGGTGTTCGTGCTGTTCTGTATTTCCAAGCCTCTCTTGCTGTGTGGTTCAGATCTGGCTTTGGGTGG
This sequence comes from Tonatia bakeri, assembly GCA_004024845.1. Classification (NCBI taxonomy): domain Eukaryota; kingdom Metazoa; phylum Chordata; class Mammalia; order Chiroptera; family Phyllostomidae; genus Tonatia; species Tonatia bakeri. The sequence continues at coordinate 5,590 of PVIA01009916.1, read as the reverse complement.
GACCAGCCATAACTTGCTCCTTCCAGGTCTTCCTGAGGCCACCCATCTGTCCATCCCATACTCCACTGATCTGTGCTCATTGCTTAACTTAATGCAGAGGGTCAGCTGGCCTCAGAGCACTTGGTAATTAATACTTGTCAGAGAAGCTCTGGATCAGAGTCTCTGTGTGGAGAAGATGAGTCACAGTGGCTCCCAGGCCCACATCATGGGACACAAGGAGCAAGTAGATTTCACTGAGTTCAGACACTGAGAAGTCCATTATTACAGCTCTACATTATTGCCCTGCAAACACAGCCTTTGACGGGCAATTAGAATCTCTCTAGTTCAACCGCTGTGTAGGTATCGAATTGTTAATGAGTCACTTTCTGCCTCTCATCTTAGTTTAACCCCCTGCTGAATAGAATGTGTGATTTCAACCACCAGCATTACTTTTTCTTTCTGCATCCAAATTGAAAGATAAATTGGAGTCACCTCTGTAAAGAGAGAGCATTTGAAGACAAGGCATTATTATTACCATAATTTTGAACACCATTCTGCCAAGTACACAGAGAAAAATTCATCATCCCTTACCTTAGACAGATGTATTGTTCCTGCAGTTTTGATCTGCAGGTAGTTAAAAAGCACACACTCCTATCCATGGTGCCTCCTTCCTTTTGATCATTGCTTGCCCCTTAGTAGCATCACTCATGGCACGGTGGTGCCTGAAGCAGTTGCCAGGACCTACCCACAGTGCTGAGAAGGTCTTTTACATCCTTGGTTAAATTTATTCCTTGGTATATTTTTTTAACGCAATTTTGAATGAGATTGTTCTTAGTTTTTCTTTCTGATAGTTCATTATTGGTGTATAAAAATGCAACATTTCTGGATGATTATTTTGCACTCAAGTACTTGACTGAATTCATTTATCAGTTTTAGTAGATTTTGGGTAGAATCTTTAGGGTTCTTTATATATGGTATCATATTATCTGAAGATGATGACAATTTTAATTCTTCCTTCCCAATTGGGATGTCCTTTATTTCTTCATCTTCCCTGGTTGCTGTCACTAAGACTGCTAGTGCTTTGTTGAATAATAATGGTAAAAGTGGACATCCCTGTCTTGTTCTCAATCTTAAGGGAAATTATTTTATTTTTTTCCCATTGAGTATGATTCTGGCTATAGATTTGTTATATATGGCCTTTATTATATTTAGGTATTATATTCCCATTTTGCTGAGAGTTTTTGTCTTAAATGGTTGCTAGATTTTTATGAAATTCTTTTTCTGCATTGGTTGATATGATCATATGATTTTTACCCTTCATTTTGTTTACATGGAGTATCATGTTTACTGATTTGCAATATTGTGTTGAGGGCCACCCTGCCTGGTCTCAGGAAGCTGTGACCCCGTGACTTAGGCTGAGTGAGAGACCTATGGATCAGGAGCCACTAAGGAGACAGAAACTTATTCCCCTGGCATGAACGCTACCTGTTCTGTGCCTGGCCTTTAATGCTAGATCAGTTACCAATGACGGGTAACAATTCTCTAAGATGCAGAATGGACCTAAGACAGGGGCTGATCTCGTAAAGGCCTCTGTGGAATAAGACCCACGAGACTGTGGAAATAAATGAAGGGGCTGTGGAAAGGAAGGGGTGATCGACATCTACCCCTGCCCCCTCTTAGCCTGAGTCTTTGTACTCAGGTGTGAGAAATCAAAGTCTCCTTGCTGCCTCTGTCTCCAGCCCTTCTCAGGGTTTAGGAAACAGCCAAAGGGGCAGCTCAGACCAGAGACAGCGGACCCCCAGGGTAATCAGGCCTGGGACAAAGAATATGCAAGATCCTGTGAGATCTGTTTGCTGGAGGATGTTATTAACTTGGAATTTGAAGGCACAGTCAGGAAACCTTTGAAACCTGTAGTCTTTTCATATGATAAAACTCCAATCTCTGCCCAGAATCACAACAGAAACTCTGTTAGCATCCTTGTAAGATACATGTTCCCTTTGATCCCTTCTGCCAGACTGTCAATCCACAAACTGTGTCTACTTTCTCAATAAAAACCCACTGGGACAAAGGAAGGGGCTCTCCCCGCTAAGGCGGTCAGCCCAGAGCGGCTCACCCACTTGGAGAGTTGCAACTCCATCCTTAACTTACACTCAGAAAACTGTTTCTGTGCATGATTATTTTTCATGATTTAACAAGTCATTCACTAGGTTTTTAAGCATGTCCATAGCCAGCCGGGAGAAAGGGCCGGGTTCTGCATGCTTCAGTCAGACAGCCGGGAGTTTAAGAGAGGTTTGAAAATTGGTACAATATTGTACCAACTTTCCATTCCCAGAATAACACCTTCTTGATCATGGTGTACAATCTTTTGATGTATTGCTGGATCCAGTTTGCTAATATTGTGTTGACAATTTTATCATCTATCTTCATCAGTGATATTGACCTATAATTTTCTTTATTACAGTGTCTTTATCTGGTTTTAGAATTAGTATATTGATGGCCTTGTAAAATGAACTTGGTTTTGGAATTAGTATATTGATAGCCTTGTAAAATGAACTTGGCCTTAGGTTTTCCTTTTTTCTGAATTTTTTGGAATACTGTGAGAAGGATAGTTGTAAGTTTTTTCTTAAATGTTTGGTAAAATTCACTTGTGAAGCCATTCATTCCAGGGCTTTTGTTTATTGAGAGTTTTTGATTGCTGCTTCAATTTCACTAGTTGTTATTGGTCTATTCAGATATTCTGCTTCTTCCTTATTGAGAGGGGAAGATCGTATATTTCTAGGAATTTATTTTGTCCAGATGGTCCAATTTATGGGCATATAGTTGTTCACAATGTTTTCTTACAATCCTTTGTATTTCTGTGGAATCAGTTGTTTCTTCTAATTCATTTCTGATCTTATTTATGTGGATCTTCTCTCTTTTTTCTTGATGAGTGTAGATTAAAGTTTGTCAATGTTTTTTATCTTTTCAAAGAACCATCTCTTGGTTTCACTGATCTTTTGTATTATTTATTTTAGACTTTATTTTGTTTATATTTGCTCTGATCTTTATTATTTCCTTTCTTCTACTCACTTTGGGCATTTGTCATTCTTTTTCAAGTTCCTTGAAGTGTAAAGTTGGATTGTTTATTTCAGCTTTTTCTTGTTTTTTGAGATAGACCTGTAATATCATGAATTTCCTTCTTAGGATTTCTTTCCCAGTGTCCCACAGATTTTGGATTGTTGTGTCCTCATTTTCATTTATTTCAAGGTATCTTCTTATTTCGTCCTTGATCTCATTGTTGGCTCATTCATTGTTTAATAACATGTTATTTAGCTTCTATGTCTTTGTGTGTTCTTCAGTGTTCTTGTGATTGATTTCTAGTTTCATAGCACTGTGGTCAGAGAAGATACTTGATATGATTTCAATCTTAAATTTATTGAGATTTGTTTTGTGTCCTAACTTATGGTCTATGCTAGAAAATGTTCCATGTCCTCTTGAAAAGAACATATATTTGGGGTGAATTCTCTGAAGATTATCAATTAAATGTATCTGATCTAGTGTGTCATTTAAGGTTCCCATTTCCTTGTTGGTTTTCTGTCTAGAAGACCTACTTATTATTTTCAATAGTGTGTTAAGTTCCCCTACTGTAACTGTATTACTGCCAATCTCACCTTTTATATATATCAAGACTTTCGTTCTATATTTAGGTGCTCCTTGTTGGGTGTATAAATGATTACAAGGGTTATATCCTCTTGTTGGATTGTTCCCTTTATTATTATGTAGTGTCCTTCTTTGTCTCTTAAGGCTATATAACCTTGGTTTTAAAGGCAGTGTTCTGTTTGGCTCCTGACACTGGTTTAATAGTACTCTGGGCTTCTGCAACAGTTTCCTGCACAGTCTCCTACTTTCTCTTTTCCAATTTGTTCTCCACACAGCAAATAGGACTTTTTTTCTTTCTTGTGACTCTCAACTGGGCAAATTTTTAAAAGTTCACTTTGTGGTTTAATATTTGAAATTGTATTTGAGATGGGTCTTTCTAAATTAAATTTATTTGGATGACAATGATTAATAAGATTATATAGGTTTTGAGTGTATATTTCTATCATGCATGATCAGTATATTGAATTGTGTGCCCAACAGCTAAAGTCATATTATCTTCCATCACTGTATATTTGGCCCTCTTTACCCTTCACTACTCCCAACCCCCTTTTCCTCTGATTACTACCATAATGTCATCTGGGTCTATAGGTTTCAGTTCTATATCCCACATATGAGTGAAATCATATGATTCTTAGCTTTTACTGGCTGACTTATTTTGCTTAGCATAATATTCTCAAGGTCGGCGGCGGGGAGAAGATGGAGGCCTTGTAGGAGGAGTCATGATCCCCTTTTCCAGTGCATGGGGGAGAATTTGGCCTATCTGAGGAGAAACAGAGCAGGAGACTACCGATATCGCAACATTTATGAAAATAGGACATCAGAAGTTATCCAGACATTGAATAAACGGATGGTAAGAGGACGGCTTTGGCATAATAAGAGCTCAGGGAAGGGCACGGAGAGCAAGCCGGGGTTCCTGGGTCTGTCTTTGGGCACCCGGGAGAGTGGAGTTGCCACCCGTCCCCGTCCCCAGACAAGGTTTGGGAAGCAGAAGCACAGGAATTGTGGGCACCCGCGAACTTTCCGGGGAACAGTGAGTACCAGTCTACTGGACCAAGGGAGGCCTTGCCATGCGGGTGGAGGCCTTGCCGTGGGCGCCCACGTTCCCAACCTGGGGAGTGTGTGGTTTTGGGGAAGACTGAGACCCCACCGCTGTGAACAAGGGAAGGGCTTCCGGAGCTAGGGTGATTTGGAGCAGGCGCGCACCCCACCAGGATACCTGACTCTCAAATGGTGAACCCAGAAAAGACACAGTGCTTCCGGGGTCCTGGAGCCCACAGCGGGGGCAAAGGGAAGTGTGTGACCCTCCCAAACCCCAGAGGGTACGTGGCAAAACTGGAGGAGAGACGGTGCTTCCCACAAATGTGAAGCCCTTGGAGGGGAAGTACGGGACTCCTCGCAGTCCCAGTCCAGGCACCGTGAACCCGGAAGAGAGGCGGTGCTTCGCTGAGTGTAGAGCCTGTGGTGGTGAAGCTGGGGGAGGGACACAACCCCTTGCCATCTCCAGAGCTTGAGCCCTGAGCCCAGACAGAGACAGCAATTGTTTCTGGGAAAAGCTGGTGGCCTGCCCTGAGTCTGACTGAGTTCTGTCTTAGAAGGGTGAAAGGCGGTCTAACCGCTACTCAGCCTGCTTGAGCTGGCAGGAGCAGAAAGACTGGTTTGGCCAGTTAGAAACCAACAAGAGTTCCTCAAAATCATGGAGATTAAATAGCATGCTATTAAACAATGAATGGGTCAAGGATGAAATTAGGGAAGAAATCAAAAGGTTTCTGGAAACAAATGAAAATGAACTTACAACAACCCAAAACTTATGGGACACAGCAAAGGCAGTATTGAGAGCGATACAAGCATACCTAAAAAAGATAGAAATATTTCAAACAAACAACCTAACCCTATGTCTACAAGAACTAGAAGAACAACAACAAAGATAGCCCAGAGCAAGCAGAAGGAAAGAAATAACCAAGATCAGAGCAGA
>PVIA01009915.1:0-56305 GCA_004024845.1 Tonatia bakeri | reverse complement strand
CTGACCTGTCCCTCTGCTACCTCCCCCTGCACTCTGCGCTCTTTGGCCCCTCTTCCCCACCCTTAAGTGCCCCTCTCACTCCCAGACTTGCTACACCTGGGGCATCTCATGCTGCCTGAGAAGCAGCCTCAACTACCAAACCCCTCTTCAGTCATAACTACCCATCCCAAATGCCACCTCCGTGAGGCCTTCCCCGACTCTGACTCCTTCGAGAAGGGCAGTCACTCCCCCTCCCCTTGCAGCCCCAGAGACTGTGAACAGACCTCCATCTGGCCGTCAGGCTGCAGGTCTGTCTTCCCAGCCAGGCCGGGGGCTCCTCAAGGGCAGGATGATTTGCTATTGATTTCTCTACCCCAGAGCCTAGTGCAGTGCAGGCTCCCCTCTCAGGGTGGGAGGCGCTCTGCTGTGGTGAACTGGGAAGGGCAACCCATCAGTGGGTCATGAAAACAATGCAAAGTGGGTCACAAGCCCTGGCCAGTGGCTCAGTTGGTTAAAGCTTCGTCCCAATATGTCAGGTTGCAGGTTCCATCCCCGGTCGGAGCATGTACAAGAATTAACCAGGGAATGCGTAAATAAGTGGAACCACAAATTGATGTTTCTCTTTCTGTCTTTCTCTCTCCCCACTCCCTCCCCCTTCCTCTCTCTAAATCAATAAATAAAAAAAAATTAAAGTGAATCACAATCCACATTTTCAAAAAAGAAAAGAAAGTAGAAAGTGTCAGAGTACATTGTATATAGCTAGACTAAACCTTCTTTTGAGATGTTATTTTTCCCGTTTTACACACAGTGAACAGGGACATGAGGAAAGTCATGTATTTTTTGCCTTGGTTGCAGATACAAAAGCTCTGAAGACCACTCTTCTACTCAGTTTCTCTCTCAGTAAGGTGAGTCCCTTCCACTCCAGCTGACACCACTGGGAAGATTACGTGAACCAGAATCCCAGAGGAAAGGTGTGACATTCCTTCTCTGTGCCAGGATCTCTATTTGCTGGCTGTGCTGGGTACCTCATCCCATCCTCCTGACAACCTTGGGAGGGGGTACTTTTTACCTGAGAGACCCTGAGGTCAGGGGAGCCAAGCAATCAGACGAAGGTCCCACAGCAGAATGTGGCCGGGCCAGGATTTGAGCCCAGATGTGTTTCATTTGTGAGCCTTTTCCATTTCCGTGATTCTGGTGGCAGAAGCTGACATCCAGGAGTGGATGATTGAGGGGGTCCTGCAGGAGAGCAGGGAAGGAACCTGGAGGGCACCCCCTGGGGAATGGTAAGGTGTCCTGTGTCCACCCTTCCCTTCCCCTCCTCTCTGGAGTGAGAGGTGCCAGTGCTCTGGTACAAACCTCTCCCTGGGCCTGGGAGGGAAGGGACTTGTCCCCAGGTCCCCCAGCTGGCCCAGGCACGGGATGTGGGCTCTGTTGCCTGGAAGGAAGCCTGCCTGGTTACTTCACAATTAAGAGTGAAAAGCGCCGGAACGGAGCACACAAGGTCATTTCTGTCCGGTTGTAGCACCAAAAGGACCACAGGGGAGTGGAGCCAGCCTGCCAGGCGTGGAGAGCAGTGCCAGGCTGAGTCCCACCACATGTGCTGCCTGACCCCCTCCACCCTTCCCTTTCCTGGGCTCCTCCCCAGCACCCCTCCATCAGAAACTGCCTATTTACATGTCTGCCTGTCTCTCCCATCAGACTGTGAGACCCTCAGGGGAAGGAACTCTGCTCCAAGGTGCCAGTTTCTCCAACTGTCTGGTGCATAGTAGGAGCTCAGAAGACATCTGGGGAAGGAAGGGAAGAAAAGCCAAAGGCAGAGCAGGCAGAGAGGAAGGGGACTGATATGTCAGAACTCCAGAAGATCCACCAGAAGACCGGGTGGATCAGGGTCTAGGCTCACGCCCCTGGCAGCCCGTATCTGGCCCGCTGGAAGCAGACCCACGCGGCTCCCAGAGCCCGTCTTCCTCAGGCACAGGCCCCGACTCCCCTGCCTTTGGCCGCTTCACAGCCCCTTTAACCCTTCCCTTGGGTGGAGGAGGCACTTCTGGCTGGCTCAGGTTTCTGCCTCTGGATTCGACATGGTCCAATAATGATCCTGACCCTGCTGGAGCTCTCTCTGGCTCCTGCTCTGGAAATCCTGGGGACTCCACTGAGCCATCCGAGGGCTTAGGCTCGGGCTTATGAGAGGCAGCTCTGTACGTGAATCTTGGGGCTGGCTGCGTGACCTTGAGCATCCCCTCTTAGGTTCTCTTACCTCATGGGAGAGTATATGGAACACGCTAGGTGCTCTAGAAGTAGACTCTCCTTCCCTTTCTATCCCCCTCAATTTATCTGAAGCACAATTCCTGGCTTCTAGGCCACCTTTGCACCAGGTCAGCACCAGAGGGCCATGTGGCCTCTAAGGCAGGCAGCCTCTCCCAGGACCCCTTCCACCACAGCTGACACTCCTTCCCAACACAGCTGTCCTCTGCTGGGTCAAATATAAGCACTCCAGCTGGGGTCTAATTTCTAGTCTCCAGGGCAGCTCAGTTCATTAATGGGTCATGGCTGTCTGATACAACCCTCACCCAGTACACAACTCAGCTCCTCCTGGCTTAGCTCAGTAGCTTCTCGTTTCCCCAGGGGCTTGCTCCCTGGAAGGGTGGAGAGGCCACCTCCCGCAGAGTTCCAAATGTCCCAGCTTGATGGCAGCCCAGTCATTCCACATCGGCCACAGACACAAGTCTGAGGGGCAGCCAAGCCCACCTGCTGATCCATGAGCCTCTCCAGCCTCCCTCCCTGTACTGGCAATACCCCCTGTTCTTTCTAGAATCAAGTGCAGGTGCTGGGCAGGCCCTAGAGCATTCTTAAAAGGCTTCCTCCTGAAGCCAGGACCCCAGGATATCCCTTTAGACACAGTGGATCCTTGGGAACAAGGCACAAGGGCAGGAGGAGGAGGGGGAAGACTTCGGGGAGATGCAAGCAATACTCTTTGCTGCCCCAGTGCCTTTGTACACACAGGGTCCTTGCCCAGCAATTCCTTTCCTCACCTGTGTATCTCAGGAATGTCTTCCCATCTCTGAAGTCTCAGTTCACACTGCACCTCTCTGAAGTTGTCCCTTATCACAGCCATCCCCTCCCCACCCCAACTAATCAACCCCTTGCCCTGCCTGGTATCCTCTAAGAATCCACATTCAGCATGAGGGCCATCTCTGTTCTCAGCCTGTGAGCTGCTCCAGAACAGCTCTGTGACTCTGCGGTCCCAGAACTAAAGGGAAGCACCAATAGGTCTTCCAGTCTTGTTTGAGGTGAATGGGGGGAGTTTTGGTGCACAGAAGGAGGGACCCCAGGACATGGGGGTGAAGATGAGGGGAGGTGCTGGGGAGAGGGTTTGGGGTCTGGATGGCTGAGGAGAAAGAGCGGTGGATGCAACGGGAAGAACAGTTAAACAAGGAGAAAGGCCAAACCTCTTCTAACGGAAAAGGAAAATGAAATGAGAATGAAAATTGATGAGGCGGAGAGAAAAGGAGACTCGTTTCATCAGCAGGTTTGCCAGATGAAGCTGAGAGATAAATCACTCGGCGGAAGGAGCCTGGGTCTCTGGCGGGGCTCACTGCCTGCTCCCTCTGTCAGCTGTCTCAGGCAGGCCTGTGAGATAAATGGCTGCAGCTGAGCCTGCAGTGGGTCCCCCCTCCCCCCAACTGCAGTGAGAATAGCCTGTCAGTCCTCACCACCTCCTGCAGGCCTGCCCTGGCCATTCCTTCACCTGGTCCCCTCCCTTCGGTCCCTCTCCCGTTCCGCTGTCCTCTCCCTCAGCAGCCTCTCCTCAGCTGGAGCCAGGCCGGTGGAGAAGCTCTGACCTTCTGTACCCCTCATCTCTCTTCTCCGAAGCCAGAGGGGGCAGCAGACAGAGGTCAGGGCACAGGAACCAGTAGTGGAGGATACAGGGCTGGGTTGTAGCCTCCGCTTGGGGACAGACCCTGGAACATGGCCTTTCATTTCTCTAGGCCTTGGGCTCCTCATCCATGGAATGAGGGGGTCAGGCTAGAGCAGGAAGCAGTTCTAAGGCTGTGCTCCCTGGACCAGCAGTATCAGCATCACCTGGAAATTTATCAGAAATGCAGGTTCTCATGCCTAACCCAGCCCTCCCACTCAGAATCTCTGTGGGCGGGGCAGAGTTGCCCATGTCTGCACAAGCCCTCCAGTTGCTTCTGATGAACACTCCTATTTTAGAATTGTTGGGCTAGATAATGGGTAAGGTCCCTCCAACAGAGATTAGAAATCTATATGTATATGCCTATGTGTATGTATATATATGTATATACATATGATGAACTTCTTATCATTATCCTGACAGATAAGGGTTTCCAGAACGCCCCTCATCTTCCTGTCTTGGCCACAAGGAAACTCTCTACCCAATCAGCACTCACGGAGCCCTGACTGTATGTCAGTGCTGTGAGGGGGTGGAGCACAAGGTTATGGGGAGGGCAGGCAGGAAGTTACACATAAAAAAAGCACTCTACTATGGTATGGTGAAAAGTCACAGAAGCCTTTACCAAGGGTGATAGTGGCACAGCCTGGAGGAGAGAACACAATTCTGCTTCATGTGGGAAGCTGGGCAAAAAAGTGTCAGAGTCCCTTTACTAAAAGTCATTGAATTGTACACTGAAGAAGAGTGAATTTGATGGAATGCAAATTCACAATTTCAATAAAGTTGTTTAAAAAATCACAAGGGAATGGACTTCCAGTCAAGTTGGCAGATTAGGTAAACATGACTCGCCTCCTGCACAACCACATCAAAATTACAACTAAAATATAGAACAACGATCACTCAGGACCACTGGAAATTGAGTTGAATGGAAGTCTGACAACTATGGAATTAAAGAACCCACATCTACTCAGATTAGTAGGAGGGGCAGAGATGCAGAACAGGTTGGTCCCGCACCCACGTGTGGTGGATAAAAATTTGGGAGGAATATCTCTGGAGTGAGGAGTCCCAGCCCCACACCAGGCCCCCAGTCAAGTGTTCCAGTGACAGGAAGGTAAGTCTCCACAACCTGAGGCTGCAGAAGCCTACAGGGATTGAATCGGTGGAAGAAACTTCTGGAGTCTCAAGCAGTTTCCTTTAAAGAACACACACACAGACTTATTCAGACTCACACTCTTTGAGCTCCAGCACCAGGGTGGTGGCTTGAGAGGCATCAGTGGCATAAAGGGAGGAACTGAAGTGTCTGGCATCAAGGCAGGAGCTGGGGGACAACTTTCTTTCAGAAAGGTGGGCAGAGGCCATTATCACTTTGCTGAGCCTTACCCCCACAGAGTCACAGAGTTGGCAGGCAGGTGCCACACCTGAGACTCCATTAACCTGGCTAAAACTGTGTGCTCTGCCCTGGAGATAATCTGAGACTCTGTCCCACCCAATTTATGGGCCCACCCAACTGTTAACTGTGACTTTTTCATATGAATGGTTGGTCTTGGCTCCTGCTTCACAACTTCCTAAATCCTATCAAATAAGCAACAGCCGGCCTCAGTGAGCCCCCAGCCCCTGTACCTCTTGCTAAGTGGCCCAGGCCCGGCACTACATTCACAGCTTGGCTTCACCTGGGAATCTCCAAGCCTACCACAAGTAGCAGCCATCTCAGATTACTTTATAGCTCATACAGGGTGGCTCCAGGCAAAACACAGGTGGGAACTGACCTTGGCCTGCACCACCTGGGAAACCCCAGAGACAGCGCATCCAGTGGGCAGCTAATGACCATGTCAGAGAACCATCACCCTGCTCCTGCACAGCTGATTCTTCACAACGGGCAGAGGTTGGTGGCCAGTGGTCACAGCCAGTCTTTGCAGCCAACTGGCCTGGGCTAATGCCTCCCATTGACCTGCCAACAGCAATCAAAGTTCAACCAAGAGGATGTACATGAAGGGCACACCTCTAATACCCAGCTTAGGTGACTGGGGAGGTTGTGCCACTGCACCCTACAGGACACCTACTACATTAGGCCATACTACCTAGACATGGAGTCAAAGCAGCTCTACCTACCACATAGAAACAAACACAGGGGGGCTGCCAAAAGAAGGAAACAAAGAACATGGCCCAAATGAAAGAACAAATCAAAACTTCAGAAAAAGAGCCTAAATGAAATGGAGATAAGCAATCTATTAGATAAGAGTTCCAAACATTGGTTATAAGGATGCTCAAGGAAATTAGTGAGGACCTCAGCAGCATAAAACAGATCAGTCAGAAACAAAGGATTCACCAATTGAAATGAAGAACAATTTGCAGGGAAACAACAGTAGAGTGGATGAAACTGTGACTTGAATCAATGATTTGGAACATAAGGAAGTAAAAAATAACCAGTCAGAACAACAAGAAAAAAGAAAAAAGAATCCAAAAAAATGAGAATAGTGTAACGAGCCTCTAGAACAACTTCAAGAATTCCAACATTCGCATCATGGGAGTGCCGGAAGGGGAAGAGAAAGAGCAAGAAATTGAAAATATATTTGAAAAAATAATGAAAGAAAACTTCCTAATTTGCTGAAGGAAATAGACACACAAACCCAGGAAGCACAGAGAGTCCCAAACATGATGGATGCAAAGAGACCCACTCTAAGACACATCAGAATTAAAATGCCAAAGTTTGAAGACAATGAGAGAATCTTAAAAGCAGCAGGAGAAAAGAAGTTAGTTAACTACAGGGGAGTTCCAATAAGACCATCGGCTGATTTCTGAAAAGAAACTGTGCAGGCAAGAAGGGACTGGCAAGAAGTATTCAAAGTGATGAAAAGCAAGGACCTATAGCCTGATTGCTCTACCCAGCAAAGATATCATTTAGAATCAAAGGGCAGATAAAGAGCTTCCCAGACAAGAAAAACTAAAGGAGTTTATCATCACCAAACAATTATTATATGAAATTGTAAAGGAACTTATTTAAGAAAAAGATCAAAACTATGAATAATAAAATGACAATACATATCTATCAACAATTGAATCTAACAAACAAGAAGAACGGAGACAGAATAATGGATAAGGTGAGCATTTGGATGGTTGCCATATGGGAGGAGGATGTGGGGGAGTATGTGAAGAGGTAAGGGGATTAAGAAGTACAAATATGTAGTTACAGAATAGTCATGGGGATGAAAAAGTGCCGTATAGGAAACAGAGTAGCCAAAGGACTATATGCATGACCCGTGGACATGAACAATGGTGTGGAGATGGCCAGAGGGATTGGGGGATGCTTGGTGGAGGGGAGCAAAAGGGGATAAATTGGGACAACTCAAAGAGCATAATCAATAAGATATAATTTTAAAAATTGCCCTGGCTGGTGTAGCTCAGTGGATTGAGTGCTGGCCTGTGAATCAAAGGGTCGCTGGTTCGATTCCCAGTCAGGGGATATGCCTGGGTTGCAGGCCGGGTCCCCAGTGGTGAGCATATGAGAGGCAATCACACATTGATGTTTCTCTCCCTCTCTTTCTCCCTCCATTTCCCTTTCTCTAAAAATAAATAAATTTTAAAAAGGTACATGTTGCCTGAATCAGTAGGTCAGCAGGTGCACAGATGGTGGAAGGCATTGTGTGAATACTGGGGACAGCAGGAGCATAGGACCTGGGATAAAAATGTGTGAAGTGTATTCTAAGGAGTGGCTCCCCCAAGGTCCCAAGAGTGTGGGTGATGTGTGGAAGAGGCTGGAGCAGCACACCAGAGTCAGAGTGGTCTGGACACGATAGTGCAGCAGAGGGCGGCCAAAGGGGTCATGTAAGGCAGTTACCAGTGAGCTATTGATGACCATAGTCCCTTAAGAGTGGATGCACCTTGCAATTTTAGTTTCCATATCCACTATCCTATATGATTCTCACTATAGTCCTGCAAGGTCATAGTGCCATTATTCCTATTTTAATAGAGAAGATATTAAGTGACTTACCCAAGATCATACAACAAATAAGTAATAGAGCCAGGGCTAGAAGGTACAGTGTGCTGCCACGTCTAAGCCTTCTTTTCCTAGTGGCACATCAACAGTGATCATGTAGTCATTGACTGAGGACTGCTTATGAGCCAGGCCTTGGGCTAGGGGCCTGACATGAGTGGCCACTCTGAATGCTCTTAACAACACTATGATATGAGACGACTGTCCCATTTCTCAGATGTGAAATGCTCAAGGATGCTCAGCTGGTCAAGCCAGGAGTCCAACCTGGCTGTGGCTGATGCCAGAGCCTGCGCTCTAAATCTTGACCCCACACCACCCTTCTCCAGACCCCACTGCCCAGCTGAATGGTATTTCATCTGGTATTTCTGCCGAGCCTGGAATGGTATTGGGAATCTCCAGCTGACTTCTCCTTATTCAAACTTCCTTGAGCCTGGGCCAACCCAAGAGAAAGAAACTGGCCCCTGCCCTAACCTGAGCAGCCTTTCTGTAAGGGAAGGCCCTTCCCAACCTAGTCCAGGCTCTCTCTTCCCATCAGCTGGTCCGGGCCTTCTGAGCCCAGCGCACCCCCTGGGGGATCAGCAGCTCCCAGGGCCCCAGCGCCCAGAGGCTGGAAATGCTTCCATCCACGATCAATAACAGGCATAATTCAGGAACTGCAGCAAGTACAAAGGAGTGGAGGTTAAATCAATATTTAGAAGTTTCAAAATTAAACTAATTAAGAGCAAGCTTTAATGATTTTTTACTGTCTGGCAATAAAAAGACAAAAGGCCCACCTATATTTCATGATTGTACTTTAGTAGCTTGCAGTGGTTTGGGAAGAGCAGCAGCAGAAAAGTGAAAAGTGCCCCCAGCTTTCTGCCTTGCAGAGAGGGAGCACATCCTTCACAGTCACAGATGGGGAGGAGAGAACGGGGGGATGGAGCGCAGGACGCTGAGTGCACGTGTGGAAGGCACTGGCTTGGGTCAGGGACTGTCATGGGTTGAACTGTGACTCCCCCCTCTCCCAGCACGTGTGAATGTGACCTTTATTTGGAAGTAGGGTCTTTGCAGATGTGGTCAAGTGACGATGAGGTCATACTGGGTTACGGTGAGCCCTAATGCAACAACTGGTGTCCTGATAAGAAGGGAGAAGTTTGGACGCAGACACAGAGGCACTAGGAAACTTCCATGTGATGATGGAGATGGAGATTAGAGTACTGCAGCAGCAAACTGAGGAAGGACCTGGATGGATGGCCCCTGCCAGGAGCTAGGAGAGGCAAGGAAGGATTCTTCCCTGCAGGTTTCAGAGGGCACGTGGTCCTGCAGACACCTTAGCTTCAGGCTCCTGACCTCCTGAATTGTGAGACAATAGATTTCTGTCATTTAAGCCACATGGTCTGTGGTACTTTGATACGACAAACCTAGGAAACTAACACAGGGATCCTGGATTCTAGCTCGCACTCTGCACAGTAAAACTGTGCAAACTGGGCAAGATGCTTAACCTCTAGGAGCCTCAGTCTTTTGTACAGAGATGTGGCACAGATCACATGGAAACATGAGTGTGAAATATGCACTGTGAACTGCACATGGTACAAAAACATCACCAGGGCTCATTGCTAGTGGAAAGAATCTGGGAAGGGACTCAGGAGCCATCTGCCAGGTGGGCAGGAAGTTCCCTGCCAGTTTGCAGGTCTGGTTAAAATGCACTCAGATCACAGGTGTGAGGTATGTTTGCATTGTTAAAGATATATACACAAAGTGGATATTATTGTGTTCTCAACAGGGACTTTATTCCTGCCCACTTCACCCAAGTTTTCTCATCTGTAAAATGAAAGGGCTAGACAACGTTATTTTAAAGGTATTTTTTTCAGCATCATTCTCTGAGAATATTTATATACTAAAAAAAAAGTGTGTCTTAGCAACCCAACCTCATTCTCATCCTTATACCTCTCTCCTCAGCCAGAACAACCCAGAAGGACACCAGCTAAGCACTGGCTTTGCTCCCCTCTGTCCCCTATTGCCTAGGGTTGACGGAGGCAGGGACCAGAGCACTTTTCCTCTGTTCTCCCTCCAGAGGACACCAGGCATGAAGGGAATAGGAAACCACACAGGCAGCAAGTAAAATCTCTACCAATCTGGAGATGGCTGGCATCCCAAGTCCAGCTGCTTTCAGAACTGTTCATTTTAAATGAACGTTCCTAATGATCCACTCGTGCTTAATGCTGGAGCCATGTCTTGTTCAAGTGCAGTGGAACAGGGCAGCCGAGCACGGGGCTGCTGCTGCTCAGTCTGGGTCTCTTCCAGCTCTCCGGGAGGGGCGGCTGAAGAAGGTTCTCAGGTGGTCTCAGAATTTCAGAAGGAGGTGAACCTTGCAGCAGTGAGGTTCTCCAGGGGAACACTGACCTTCCTGCTATGTGACAATCAACAGTCTTCCCAGATGGGTATCAGTGAGTGAGTGAGCATCTGTCTGCATGTCACCCTAGCACATTGCCCTCACAGGGTGACACCAGCCATGTTGCCACAACAACCACCTGCACGATGTCATCACCTGGTTGCCCCACCTACAGCCCATCAGCTCTGTTACTAGACCCATCATTGCCACTCTCCTCAGCCATGACCACCAGGGCCCCCATGCTCGCTGTCATCGCCACATACCACTCTGAATACCCTCCACTAGGGTCATCATCATCCCCATCCACTGCCATAGTCCAAGTCATCATAACTACCCTGATAGCCAAGATAAAATCCATTTGGCTTCACTGCTGCAACATGTACAGAATCTGGAACAGATATGGTTTCTGTCCTTGGAAAATATACACAACACAGTGAGACCTTCTCGAATGCTAACACGAGAACCAGCGATTGGCATGTACACGGAGGTCCACGCTAAACAAAGCATGAACTGGAGGTGGGAGGCGCAGGTGGCGAGCAGTTGGAGGTAGGGGCGGGGATGAAAGGGCACATGGGGGTAGGCCTTGGTGTGGCCAGGAGAGCTCCCCACTCTGCTTGAAGGTAATAAAAACAAGGATCCCTTGTCTCCAGTCCCACTCCAGACCTATTAAGTCAATCTCTGGGGACTTGGAATTGGAAAAAAACAAAACTCTCCAGGATTTCTTTGTATGTAACTTTTATATCAAAAGAAAAAAATCTTTAAAACAAAATTAAAGTCCATAGTTGTTCATACTGAAGAATTTAGGGAGAAGTGTACCAATGTCTGCAATTTACTTTGAAATGCATCCAAAATAAGATGGATTGAGGGACAGATGGAGGGGGATGTGATAAAGCAAGTCTAGGAAAAGGTTAATGGTAGAATCTGGTGGATGGTGGGTGTATCGTTGCTCACTGTAAAATTCCTTCAACTTTGCTGTATATTTGAAATTTTCATAAAATATTGGCAAGAAATTCCCAACTGGTTTTAATGTGAAGCCTGGACTAAGAGTTACTGCATCTGAAGAAAAAAATCCATAAACGAGTGAATTTCTCTTTCTTCCATCCTCCATGTGTAAAAGAACAAACCCCCTCTTCTACCAAACCAGTCAGACTCCCGTCCAGTGCTCCCCACCCTTCTCGAGTGGTGGCACACACAGCGTATTTGTAGGGTGCACCTGGGGAAGTGGAGGGGGCTTCCTGCAACAGGAGCCTGGCTGGGGAGATGAGATACGCTGCTGTCCTGGGCCCCACAGGGCTGCAGGGCTGGGCCCAGGACCCGCCACAGCCTTACTTTTAGGCCAGCTCTGCTCAAATGCCCCCTACCCCAGCACCACCCCGAATCTCCCCTTTCTAAAGGCTCAGCTCAGCAGTCTGAGCAAGGATTAAATCATCTCCCAGGAAACCAGGCCAGAGCCTGACTGTTGTGGTGTGTGTGCATGTGTGTGTGCAGGGTGTGGGGGACACCGTGGGCAGGGGCCGCCCCCACGCCTCATCTGTATGCTCCTCCACACCCGCTGGCCCTGCCAGGGACTGCCATGGCAACACCGCGCTCTCGAAACACAGGAGTTTGTGCTGCCATTGCAAAGCAGCATTAGGCGATTTAATTAAGGAGCTGGCAGCAGACAAACTTTGTGAGTTAAAGGCATTTTATTAAATCCCTTTGTATTATACAGCTCAGTTCCCCAGGAGCTGAGGAGCTGGGGAGGACAGAGGAGAAATGGCTGGGGTTTTCTATTCTCTTTTCTACTTTGCCTGGCTTCTCTTCTGCTTCATGAAAGCACTCCCTGAGTGCAGGGGGACCCCAATTATGATGGCCTGCTCCCCCAGCCCAAGCATTAGGCCTTGGCAGCAGTCTGGGGATATAATCACCAGCATTGATCCCACGTATCCTGGTTTGCAGAGTATCATTATCCCGGGCCCGGCCTCCAACCCCAGCTTCAGCATTCACAACAGCATGTTTCATGTCGCCGGCACCAAGCTCAGTGTTTCCCAGGCATGATCTCATGGAACCCTCCCTCCCCCTTGGCATTCCCATGCCACAGACAGGGAAACTGAGGCTTACAGATGAGAAGTAACCTGTCCAAGATCTTGCAGGTAGTGTGTATCAGAGAGGCTGAGTGCAGAGCCAAGGTTCACACCACAACTCACTGCTATCTCTTCAGGTTTGTGACCTTCCCTTATCTCACCTTGCAGAATGGGTTCCACTCCTGTCACCCAGCCAGGAAAACAATTCTGGGGTGAAGCTGGAGAGGGAGTGGGGCTCTCTGGAACCCTGACCTCCTGACCTACCAGGCCTGGAATGTGCCTTGTTGAAGTCGCAGCCAGGCCCCAAGAATTTGCCAACATACTCAGAGGGCCTAACCCCTCTTCCTGGTCTCCACAGGACAGTATCTGCTGGAACTTGAAGCCCAGTCCATCTCCTCTGAGGACCAAAGGTCAGGAAACCAGATGCAAAGCCTTAGGGCACTGTGGTTGGATGTGGGGAAGAATCTCTTGGGTAAGAGAGAGGGTGAAACTGAAAAGCATGACTTGTGAAGAAACCGTCTGATGCCTAAGTTGCCCTCAATGGTACAGGACTTCAGGCCGGCCTCTAGGGGCCAGGCTCCCAGCCTCAGGCCAGGAAGAGTCTCTGGGATTGCCTCCTTTTTGAGCAAGTACAGGGAAGTCCAGCAAAACCCCCCAGACAGTTGTGGAGAGGCCCGCTATCCTCTGGGGCTGCAGTCTGCTTCTGGGCTACCAGGGCCTCCGCAGTCTCCCCAGGTGGTCAGCCTGGCCTGACGGGAGAGCCCAGGCTCAGGGGCGGTGCCAGCGAGGGGTGAACGCCTTCCACCCTGCAAACAGTCACTGGCCTCACATGGTGCCCGGCCCTACGGATGAGTGACACAGGGTGCCTGCCCCCCAGACCTGTGCTGGGACCGTCCTTTTGGGCTCAGTTTCCTCAATTCTAAAATGGGGCTGTCAGCTGAATAAACACAGATGAAAAGAAATAAAATGGAGGCAATGACGTATGCCTCATATAGCTAAAATAGATGCAAAAAAATAG
Source organism: Tonatia bakeri (assembly GCA_004024845.1). Lineage (NCBI taxonomy): Eukaryota > Metazoa > Chordata > Mammalia > Chiroptera > Phyllostomidae > Tonatia > Tonatia bakeri. The sequence goes on along the minus strand of PVIA01009915.1, from coordinate 42,973 downwards.
CTGATTTCATTAAGGGCTTATTCTCTGCCAGGGGCTTGCCACAAATTAACTCATTTCATCCTCACAACAGCTTTATTATATTATCCCCACTGTGCAGATGAGGCAACTGAGGCTAAAAGAAGTTAAGCCTCTTGCCTAAGGTCAGACAGCTAGTAAGAGGCAAGAACCAGTGATCTTAACAATCCCATTCTCTCTCGTTCTCTCACACACATATACACACACACACATATGTATGTATATATGTATATATGTGTATATGTATCATGTCTGTATATCTGCATATATACATATATACTATATATTAATAACAGCTTTGAACTATAATTCATATACTATAAGTTCACAATCACATATGGCATATGTATAGTCACAAATATATCACAATATAAATTTAATAGCAGGATTTGCCACCAAGCTTAAGGACAGGTTACTCTCTGATAGGGTGAAAATGATCGTGAGCCCAGGGCTCCTGCTTTGGAAGGGCCTTCAGAGCCGCAGCCAGCTGCTCCTCTGGAGCGGGCAACTGCGAGGCCTGTGTCCTCTCTGACCCTCCCCCACCACGCTCGGCTTCCATCACTGTCCTCTCCCAGCCCCCACCCAAGGCTTCCACCTTGCCCTTGTCTGTTCTGTTGGCACCCACTCCCTCACCTCACCTACAAGAGACTGAGCCACTGTGGGCACCCTCCAGGTGATCCCTTTGAGAAGTCCCCAGAGGGGGCCATGGGCATGGGGCAGGCCGGGGAGGACAGAGCTGGCTGCAGGGGAGGGCCAAAGGGCCAACCCGAGGGATGCCGAGTGCCACACTGCCACCAGGTAAGTCTCCCAGGGAAACAGCAGCCTTGGGTGGATCTGGCGGCAAGAGGTCTGGTCTGAGTGGAAAGCCAGAGACTCTTACCTCAGCTCTACTGCTGACCATCTATGGGACAGTCTCATGGAGCCCCAGTGTCTTCTCATCTGTAAGGTGAGGATAAGAGTATGTGCCTTCAAATTTAATAGGCACCACTCACTCACTGCTTGTTATGTGCTGAGCCTTTCACAAACCTTATTTTCTTATTTAATCCACACAATAACCCTATGATAGCAGATGCGTTATACTGAATGGAGCCTCAGAGAAGTTACGTGACTTGCCCGAGGTACCACAGCGAGCAGGTGCAGAGGCTGTAATTGAAGTCTCCTGCAGTAGGATGTTGAAGGCCTGTGAGGGAGCCTCTGGGATGTGTGTGTGCAAAAGGGCTCCAGAGGGGCTGAGCCACCTGCCCCAGACCCTCACGCTCCCCTGCCAGGGCCTGGCCGATCTTCTTCCAGTGAGGTAAGAACAAGCGGGTGCTCCGGGGGCTCTGTACCCTCCCTCCCCTCTGCCGGAGCAGTTTGGTCAGCACACGTGTGTGTGTGAATGTCTATGTCCCTGCAGGAGCATGCGTGTGTAGTGTGGGAGTATTTGTGTAGAAGCGAGCATGTGAGTGTGTATCTGTGTATGAGTGTGTGTGTGTTAGGGGGTGTGGCAGGCAGAGAGGTGCTGTGCCTGGCCAGGTGAACCAGGTTGGAGGGGAGCGAATCTGGAGACTGCATTCGCCAGTGGTTGCTCTCCTGGGCACAAGGCCTGGGTGGTGCCAGCTTGTTTCACAGACATTTTCCCAGAGAGAATTAACAGGGGAACACTCTCCTCTGTAATAATGATAAAAACAATAATAATCAACAGGGCTCTAGCTAATAGTTCTCTAGTGCCTCTCTCCAGACCTCAAAACTCCGGGCAAACAGCAAATCTACTGGCTTTCCAGCCATATCCCAGGGCCTGGGAAGCTTGGGAATTGCCGGATTTGCTGTCTCCTCCAGCTCGGAGGCACGTGCAGGTGCGAACTCGAGACTCACCTGCGCCAGGAGCTGCCCTCTGAGTGCCAGTGGCAGATTCCAGTGCCACTGGAAGCTATCCCAGCTCACTTCCTCCTGTTTCCCCACCATGTTGCCCCTCATGTTCTGGGGTTACCCTGTGCTCAGGAGCAGCAGAGTAGGTAAGGGAGGGAACAAGGGGTCAGCTGCCTTTGCCCATCAACCTCTGGCTCCCCAACCCGGCCAACTCTGCCTCAGGGAGGGCTGCCCCTGCTCCTGCAACCAGAGGGCACTTGTCCGTCCGGCGGGTCTGGTCCCTGCAGAGGACAGCTGGTGGCTTTCTCTGGCCCCAGCCAGGAATCATTATGCACCAAATGTCTAGTTTAAACAAGTGATTAGGCAGCTCTATTAAGAGCCCACGTGTTTCCCACCAGGAGGGATGGGGGGCGGCCGAGGCAGGAGGGAGGAGGACCTCAAGGCCTTGCAGCAATGACCTCTTCTCATCTAAAGCGGGTCCCAGAGAGCTCAGTGTAGTAGGTGGAGTGCCCAGGTGCCGAGCAGCATCCCGAGCGGCTTGAAGCGGACAGATTTTCAGACACAGAGCCTACTCCCAATTGCCTGGGCAGCCCACGCACACTCTGACATGAAGGACCTTAAGCAATTTAAATGGACAGAGAAGCCAAGGCTGTCGCATGGCTGCTGGCTGCAACCTCCCCATACACACTCTTGAAAAGCAGTGACTGGGCCTGAGTTATATTCCTTTGCTTTCTCCTGTAGCTGCAGGACAAGGAAGGGGGCAAGAGAGGAGACCCGGTCAGGAACTGGGTTTATTACAAACGTATTCTCTCAGCATCTCCAGAGGGGAAGCCTATTTAATCTGGAGCCCACGGATGGACTGAGGAGTCTGGAATACTGCCAGTTGTACATAAACACATCTGTGTGTGTGCACGCTCACACGGGTGTTTTTCTGGAGAGAAGGCCCAAAGCTTGCATCAAATTTTCAATGGGGTCTATGACTCTATTCCTCAATCAGTTCTGAAGATGATGGCTTGTCACCTTTCATAAAGGTGACTTTATCTTTCGGAACCCAGTGGTGGATTTGGAGGACTGGATTCCATCTGCTTGAAGGGGGGTTAGGATGAGTTTGGGGACACACTGATGCAGAACTATGACAGAGACTTGCCAGGCAGAACTGTGGCTGCCTCTGATCCAGAGGTGGTAATAAAGTGCCTTCCTCATCCCTGAATTTTATCCATTGTGACAGCTCCATATGTGCTGTTCCCTGTCACCCCAGTGACAGCCTTCTAATGATGAGGGTGGCATCAATGTCATATAAATTCCTCCAGAAGCCCAGGGGCTAGGAAGAGGTCAGCTTCAGGAAGCTGGGAACTAAATGGTCTGCACGGCAGAGTGGATAAGAACAAGCCTTTAGAATATGAAAGACCTGGGTTCAAATCCTGCTTCTGTCTCTTTCTAGCCATGTCATCTTGCTGAGTGCCAGGTACGCTGTTTGTAAAATGGGAATGCCTCACAGGGCTACGCTGAGGGTTAAATGAGGTCATGCTGATGGAGATTCCAGCATCAGGCTGGCACTCAGCAGGAGCTCAATAGGTGAGTCCTCTTTCCCAGCAGGCATGGGGGTGGGGGGGAATGTTCCCCTCTAGCTATTGGCCACCCCTCTCCAATATCAGAGAAAAAGTTGCTTGGTAGGATGCGAATGCAGTCAGAGGCCGCCTCCCCTGCACTGGGGATCCGAGTCCTTCCTGGCTCACCGCAGGCCTTTTCTCTTCCACGAAGCTCCTTCCACTCACTGCTCTTTCCAGACGCCCCAGTTCCCGTCAGGGCCTCTCGTCTGTCCCCTGCGGCTGCACTCCATCTGTCTCTGTGATGATGGGGGTCACTGGCTGACCTTGACCCAAGAGCAGATCCCTCGACTGCTCCAGCAGCAGCCCCAGCCACCCAACCCCATCTCAGTCCCATCTGTGCCCACCTTTCCAGGCCTCGCCTCCTCTTCTCCCCGCCTCCCCCACCCCCAGCCCCGTGTAGGAACTGGTTGTTCTCTGTGCAATTTCAGGTCTTTGAGCTTGTTGTGCTGGAATATGCTTCCAGTCTCTGCTTCGGGAGCTTTTCATTATCCTCCAAGTGTCAGTTCAATTGTCACCTCCTTTGTGACACCTTTCCTCTCTCTTGCTCCCGTAGCACCTGCACTAGCTTAGCAGGAGCCATGGAGTGACCATCTGTCTCCCTAGACCAGGGGCGTCAAACTCATTTTAACCGGGGGCCACATCAGCCTTGAGATTGCCTTCAAAGGGCTGAATGTAATTTTAGGACTGTATAAATGTAGCTACTCCTTAACTAGGGTCAAGGAGCTCGGTGCTGCCACCAGGAAGAAACAAGGTGCCGACTGAATAAAATAAGGTGGAGGCAGGATTGGGCTGTGGGTCTGGTGTTTGTCACCTGTGCCCTGGACTGAGCTTGCCCAGAGCAGGGGCTGAGCCTGCCCTGTCCTGGCTGTCCCTCTGCCTCACACAGCGTCTGGCACACGGCAGGTGCTCAGTAGTAGATGTGGGTTGGGGTAAAAGAACATGGTTGCCTGTGGCTGGCAGTGAGGTCCCCTTTAACAGGAGCTTCTTATAAAGGCAGCAGTCCTCCAACATGGCTGGCTAACTTGGGTCCTGCTGGAGTTAGGTACAACCCTATCTGGTCTAGCTGAGCAGGTGGGTGATGTTAGAGGGCTAATACACTCATCCCATCTGGATTCCACTCCCCTCCACCCCCAGCCGTGGGGCCAGGGCCGAGCGCTTCTGCCAGTCACCTTGGAAGCTTCTCTACCTTGCACCTGAACAGGGAGGAAGGGGGAGAGGATGGGGAGGGGACGAGGAAGGGAACTAACAGCTGTGAGCACTGGCTGTGTCAGGTTTAGCTCTGTGACACCGGCATCCTCAACGCATTCCACAGATGGGGACACTGAGGCTCCGAGCTGACTTACTTGCCCTGGCCTGTGTAAGAAGTTGCACAGAGCTAAGAACTGGGGCCAGGTTGCTCCAGCTCCAGAGTGAGAGTTTTTTTTCCCCCTTTTCTTCACAAGATGCTGCCTTCTGCAGAAATTATAACACAATACCCAAAGGAGACAGGAATGGGGAACAACTCACACAGAGAAACTCTGTGTGTGTGTGTGTGTGTGTGTGTGTGTGTGTGTGTGTGATATTTTCTTCACTGACAATGAAGATGGAGGGTGAATGAAGGGTAGATTCAATCAGTTGCCAAGGTGGTTTTGGACAGCCTTTCTTCCAGCCAGCCGAATGTTGCTGGCAGACTGCACACTGGGGTTGAGGTTTTAGGTTTACAAGGCAGCCCTCTGAGCAGGCGTCCCTGTCTGAGGAGTGGCGATCCCTGCACAGCAGTTTCTTCCTCCAGCCCAGGAACAATTGGGGCCTCATCCACCCATGCTTCTGTCCACCGTGTTTGTTGACTTGCACTACTTGGCCAAAGTCTGAAGCCCAAAAGGGTGAGGAGGAAGATAGAAAGAGTGAGGGGAGGGGAGGAGGAAGCCCTCCATGGTGAGAACATTGGGGGTGGGGGACACTCCAGACAGAAAGGGGAAATGAAGGGAAGGGGCCAGGGGTGGGGGGTGGGAGGAAGCAGGCTGCTTGGACTGAAGCAACCCATCTCATCAGGGACTCGGGTGCCTTTATTTTTTATCAGAAATATGTGACCCGAAAAAACTTGGGACTTATTTTTATGCTTTTGGGTTTTTAAAAAATGTGTATTATTGTTTTTCTTTCGTTTTTAGTAAACGTTTCCAAAAAAAACTCTTCTTGCTTCTGTTGAAACAGAGAAAAACAGGGATAGCAGGCACCTGCAGTACAGCCCCTCAGGAATAGCAACTAGCAGATTCTGGAGGGCTGGTGGGCGGGGGCGGGGCGGGGGAGGGGCAGGGAACGGGAGGGAGGACCACATTCAGGTTGAGAAGGGAACGATGGCTGTGAAGAGGGCTGGGTTCCCCCACACCCCCGAGTGGGAGCTGTTTCAGGCCTCGGGGAGATTTCTGGGCAACCCCAGCACCTATATTTCGAGTCAGTGTTTCTGCTGCAGCTGTCACAGCTCCCGCGAGAGTGCCACAGGGGCGGCTGGTTTGGTCCGGCAGGAGTGGGAGAGGAGGTGCCCGAGACTGGTCTGCAGTGAGGAAGTTTCTGGCTCCAAGTAGGAAAGGAGCAAGGAGGCAAAAAAGAGATTGGGAAGTTGAGGGGAAAAGGCCTTGAGGAGCCTAGGGTTAATTGTTCCTTTCCTTCAAGAGAGATGCCATGCCACCTGGGATAAAATAAAACACTATACAATTGCAAAAGAACCACTCCACAGAGTATTAGGTACCACCACCCTGTTACCCCTCTGTCAGCCACCATCAGGGTGACTGATGACTTATCAAAATCCACTCTGACATTTCCAAATGAGTTGTTTTGACAGAGGTGCCATTCAACAGGGCCAGAAAATCCTAATAGACCCTGAATGTAAATGAGGAACATTTGTCACCTTTGTCTCACCCATTTAAGGGGGTCTTGTCTGACAGCAAGGCCTTCTCCAGGAGAGTGCTAAGGAGGGGGAAAGGGAGGGAGAGAGAGATGTACTGGAAGATGGACAGGTGAGAGGGAAGGGAAGGGCTCCCTAGAACAGTAGGAAGTCAGGGGCAGCAGAAGCCAGGTGGCCCTCAGGAGTGACTCAGCAGAATGGAGCAGCAGCAAGAAGAAAGGCTGTGCTATCCAGTGTGGTAGCTCCGTATGTGGCCACTGAGCATTTGAACTGTGGCCAGTTCAAACTGACACGTGCTGTAATGTAAATACACACTAGCTAATGAATATTTAATGTGCAAAAAGAATGCAAAATATCTCATTAATAAATCTGTTATGCTGATTACATTTCAAATGACAATATTCTGGATATACTGTGTTAAATAGTGTTATTAATTTCACCTATTTTTTATTTTTTAAATGTGACTACTCAAATATTAAAATCATATATGTGGTTTTACATTACATTTCTATTCAACAGTGCTAGTATAGACCGTAGATCAGAAAGACATAGGTTCAACTCCCACTTCCATCACTTACTCAAGGGCTCTTCATTGACTCACTTAACCTTTCCAAGACTCAATTTCCTCATCTTGACAAATGTGAAAATATGGTGTGTTCTTGTGAGGCTTCTGTGAGGACTGAACAATATGATGTGTGGAAAACACCTGGCATGACCCCAGCTATGTGCACAATCAGCAACTGTCAGTCAGCCCCACTTCCTCCCCTCATTCCTAGGAGCCATCGCTGGAGTCGTCACCAATTAGCTTCATGCTTAATTTTTCTATCAGCCCTCCAAAAGAATTTGGGAAACTATTGCCTCTTTACAGACTTTGGTTCCCTCAACTATAAAATGAAGGGTATGGGTCAGATGACTTCTGAGTTTCCCCAAAAGTTATACGGCCTTAATCTGAACTACCTGACCTTGGCAGCCTTGGTTTCCTCACCTGAATCATGGCGAGGGGACAAGTGGCAGTACTGGCCTGAAGGGAGAGTGTGCACCACTGGGGCTCCTGTCCTCCTAGGGAACATGATGGGCTTGTGCCTTATGGTGAAGACACCACTGCCCTCTGTGCTGGGGTCTGGAACCAGTGAGGGCTTTGCTGAAGGCCCCACACCATTAGTGTCCAAAGCCTGGGGCTGTGAGCAGCTGAGTGAGCCCAGGTGAGGAATTCAAAGTGCCTGATCATAAATTGGGTCTAAAGAAGGTAGAGAAGACCTTAAATCCTTTAGCCAGGAGCATCACAGCACTGCCTGATTCCTGGGAAAATTAGTATCTTTTCTACAGAGCTTGTCCCTGTTTCCAGCTCTTGCTCCCAACAAACCCTTCTCCTCTCTTGAGGCTCCTGCCTTCCCAGGCCAGTGCAGTGGGGATGGAGGTCAGGATAACCAGGAGGACCAAAGCAGGAAGAGGGTGCTGATAGCAACCTGAAGACCTCGGGTCAGCCAGTCCTCAAGGCCTCTGACCAAGGCCAGGAGAGGGCTGACTGTTTTTCTCTCTGACCCTGAATGCCAAGGCCTTAAATATCAGGACACAAGAACTCTTCTTGGTTGATCCAGTAAAGCAACATTTCAGAGGGTGGAACATGGCTTCCTTGAACCAAATTCACCCAGCTAGGGTGCTTGTTAATCACAAAGATTCCTGGACTCCACCCCAGACTTCTGGAATGGAATTCTTCAGAGGTGAGACCCAGGAACTTTATGCTAAACACATGCTGGAGGTGATCTCTGATAACTACTGATGGAGAGCGCAGGTGAGGATTAGTCTAGTGGTGTCGGGGTGGGAGGGAATTCTCAGCTCTCCATCCCCAGCACGGCACCTACATCTCCACTGAGCAGCCTTCATCAGCAGGGAGAACATGAGATGTTTGAGCAGACACTGAAGAATCGTTATGAGAAGAGTACTTCCGGTCAAGATGGAGGCATAGGTAAACATGCTTCACCTCCTCACACAACTACAGAAAAAATTACAACAAGACCTCAAAACAACACCCAGCAACTGCCAGATTTTCAGGAGATTCCACATAAAGGGCCTGCATGGACTTAGAACTTATGCAGACCCACCCACTCTGGGATTCAGCACCAGGGCAACAGGGGGAAGGGCACCAGTCACATACAGGGAGTAAATGAAGTGGCTGGAAACAGGGCGAGTGCCAGGCAAACCTCCAGAAGCTAGGTAGCAGCATTGGCCTCTCTCCAAACACTCCCCCACGTAGAGTGACAAAGCAGTGAAGTGGGTTGCTCCACCCTGGGAATTACCTGAAGCTCTGCCCCACAGTTTACAGGTGACTTTTCTATAATAGGCCACACTACTAAGACAGGGAATCAAAGCCGCTCTACCCAGTACACAGAAACAAACACAGGGAGGCTGTCAAATTGAGACACAGAAATATGGCCCAAATGAAAGAGCAGAACAAAACCCCAGAAAAAGAGATACATGAAAAGCAGATAACCAACCTAGCAGATGCAGAGTTCAAAACGCTGGTTATCAGGATGCTCAAAGGACTCGTTGAGTATGGCAATAGCACAAAAAAGACCCAGGAAAATTTGACAGTTACATTAAGTAAAATAAAGACAATCTACAGGGAACCAACAATGGAGGAGATGATGCTGCAACTCAAATCAACGTTTTGGAGCATGAGGAAGAAATAAGCATTCAATCAGAAGAGTAAGAAGAAAAAAGAATTCTAAAAAAATGAGGATGGTAGCCCTGGCTGGCGTAGCTCAGTGGATTGAGTGCGGGCTGGGAATCGAACCTGCGATGCTTTGGGGAAGAGCAAGAAACTGAAAACTTATTTCAAAATATAATGAAAGAAAACTTCCCTAATTTGGTGAAGGAAATAGACATACAAGTCCAGGAAGCACAGAGAGTCCCAAACAAGTTGGATTCAAAGAGAACCATGCCAAGACACATTATAATTAAAACGCCAAAGGTTAAAGATAAAGAGAGAATCTTAAAAGCAGCAAGAGAAAAGCAGAGAGTTACCTACAAAGGAGTTCCCATAAGAGTGTCGGTTGATTTCTCAACAAAAACTACAGGTAAGAAGGGACTGGCAAGAAGTATTCAAAGTGATGTAAAGCAAGGGCCTACAGCCTAGATTACTCTGCCCAGCAAAGCTATCATTTAGAATGGAAGGACAGGTAAAGTGCTTCCCAGAGAAGGTAAAGCTAAAGGAGTTCATCATCACCATGCCATTATTACACGATATATTAAAGGGATTTATTTAAGAAAAAAAAGATAAAAAACTGTGAACATTAAAATGACAATAAATTCAGAACTATCAACAACCAAATCTAAAAAGCAAACAAAGCAAACAACCAGAACAGGAAGAGAATCATAAATATGGAGATCATTTGGAGGGTTATCAGCAGGGAAGGGTTAGGGGGAGAATGGGGGAAAAGGTACAGGGATTAAGAAGCACAATTGGTAGGTACAAAATAGACAGGGGTGATGTTAAGAATAGTATAGGAAACAGAGAAGCCAAAGAACTTATCTGTACAACCCAGGGACATGAACTAAGCGGGGAGGATTGCTGGAGAGAATGGGGGTACGAGGTGGAGGGTGGCAAAGGAGAAAAATTTGGACAACTATAATAACACAATAAAATATATTTTTTAAAAAAGAATCTTTAGGAGGGACTTCCAGTTAAGATGGCAGTGTAGGTAAACACAGTTCACTTCCTTGCACAACCACATCAAAATTACAACTAAAATACAGAACAACTGTGATTCAGAATCATCAGAAATTGAGTTCAATGAACGTCCTACAACTACAGAGTTAAAGAAGAAACAATATCAAAACTAGTAGGAAGGGCAGAGATGCTAAATGGGCTGGTCCCATACTCATGTGTGGTTGATAAAAGTTGGGAGGGATATCTCAGGAGCAAGGGGTCCCAGCCCTACACCAGGCCTCCAAGTCCAGGGTTCCAGTGCCAGGAAGATAAATCTCTGTAACTTCTGGCTGTAATAACCAGTGGGCATTGGGGCTGTGGAAGACAGAAAGTTCTGAAGTCCCAGGTGTTCCTCTTAAAGGGCCTGGGCACAGACTTACTCATACGTACTCCCTCTGAGCTCCAGTATGGGAGTAGCAGATTTAAAGGCATCAGAGACATATGAGGAGAAACTGAATTGTCTGGCATCAAGGTGAGAGCTGGGCAGCAGTTTTATCCCCGACAGAAGTGCTAGCAGAAGCCACTGTTCCTTTTCTGAGCCCTGGCCCCACAGTGCCAACAGGCGGACACCATATCTAAGACTTGATCAACCTGACTCACACTGTTGTCCCCACCCTGGTGAATCCCTAAGGCTCTGCCCCACCCAAAGTTCAGATCCACCCAAGCTGTTTCCAGTGGCTTTTCCATATAAATGGTTTGTCTTGGCCAATGCTTCAGTTTTCCTAAATTCTCTCAAACAAGCAGCACCTGGCTTTAGTGAGCCTTGTACCTCTTGCTAAGTTTCCGGGGCCTGGCACTAGCAGCAGCCAGCCTTGGTTCACAATTTCGCCTCTCCTAGGCACCTTCAAGACCAGCACAAGTAGCATCCATCTGCAGATTGCTTTGTAGCTAATGCTGTGTGACTGCAGACAGAACACAGGCAATGGCTGACCTTGGACGTACCAAGAGAAATCATGGCTCAACTATAAGGGGAAGTTGTACACAGCCCACACAGTGGGTACACCTTGAGTACCCAGCTTGGGTAACAGGGGAGGCTGTGCCACTTGACCCCACAGAACACCTACTACATTAAGCCACTCTATCAAGCCTGGGAGATGTAGTAGCTCTACCTAATACATAAAAACAAACACAAGGGGGCTGCCGAAATGAGGAGACAAAGAAATACGGCCCAAATGAAAGGACAGATCAAAACTACAGAAAAAGAACTAAACAAAATGGAGATAAGCAATCTATCTGATGCAAAGTTCAAACCTTTGGTTATAAGGATGCTCAAGGAACTGAGTGAGGACCTCAACAGCATAAAAAAGATCCAGTCAGAAATGATACACTAATTGAAATAAACAATTTACAGGGAATCAACAGAAGAGTGAATGAAGCTGAGAATTGAATCAATGATTTGGACCAAAACAACCAATCAGAATAGAAAGAAGAAAAAAGAATCCCCCAAAATGGGGATAGTATAAGGAGCCTCTGGGACAACCTGAAGCATACCAACATTTGCATCACAGGGGTACCAGAAGGAGAAGAGAACGAGCAAGAAACTGGAAACCTATTGGAAACCTATTTGAAAAAATAATGAAAAAAAAAAAAAAAGCCTTCCCTAATTTAGTGAAGGAAATAGACACACAAACCCAGGAAGCACAGAGAGTCCCAAACAAAATGGATGCAAAGAGGCCCACTCCAAGACACATCATAATTAAAATGTTGAAGGTTAAAGATAAAGAGAGAATCTTAAAAGAAGCAAGAGAAAAGCAGTTAGTTACCACAAAGGAGCCCCCAAAAGACTGTCAGCTGATTTCTCAAAATAAAATTTGAAGGCTAGAAGGGATTGGCAAGAAATATTCAAAGTGATAAAAAGCAAGGACCTAGAACAAGGATTACTCTATCCAGCAAAGTTATCATTTAGAATCAAATGGCAGATAAAGAGATTCCCAGATAAGAAAAAAACTAAAGGGGCTCATCATCACCGAACAAGTATTATATGAAATATTAAAGGGTCTTCATTAAGAAGCAGCAGAAAAATCTGAACAATAAAATGGCTATTTAATTGTTCAGAAACTGAACAATCAAAAACTGAATCTAAAAAAACAAAATAAGCAAACAAGCATAACAGAATCATAGATACAGAGAATGTTTTGATGGTTGCCAGATGGGAGGAGGTGGGAGGGACGGGTGAAGAGGTGAGGGGATTAAGAAGTACAAATTGGTAGCTACAGAAAAGTCATGGGGATGTAAAATACAGCATAGGAAATGGAGTAGCCAAAGAATATATATGCGGAACCCATGGACGTGGACAATGGAGTGGGGATTGCCTGAGGGAGTGGGGTGGGGGAGATAGGTGGAGGGGGACAAAGGCAGAAACTTTGGGACAACTGTGACAGCATAAACAATAAAATATAATTTAAAAAAGAATCTTTATCAGAGGAAGGGAAAGCAGGGATTACTGCATGCTTCTCACGTCCATGCAGCCTTATAAGCAGAAGAAGGTTCCCAGATACTGGGGCGGAGGAGCAGCAGGGGTTGTGATAAGAATGTCTGGTGATGGGGAGCCAGCCACACTGGAATGGCTGGTTTCTCTTCTTTAGTGACAAGAGGCAAGTATCAGTACATAACGATGAGCTCTGGCCCCCTCTGAGGGGAACGGGTACTACTGAGGCTGTGGACCCAACTTTCCAACACCCTTCCCTCGGGTCAGGCCGAGGAGCGGAGGTGTGGCTGTCAGCAGAGGCACACACGTGTGTAGGGACAGTGTAGGGGGAGGAGGAACTCCAGGCAGCTGGCCCGGCTTGCCACTGAAGGCAAGGCAGCGGTGGGGAAACAATACAGGGCTGTAACAGGTTGGGTAGGGCTTGGGGATGGGCTGGGGGTGGCAGACAATGGGGGAAATGCGGAGAGAAGGTTGGAGAGGAGCGGCCAGGTGGGTGTCCTTTCAGGGGATGATGAAACAAGGGTTTGGGCAGGACACAGGTGATGCTGGGCCTCTCCCACAGTTGCCCTCACTGTTGGGTAAGTCTCAGCAGCTGGATCCCACATGTCAGAGCTGGAAATCTGAGATGACCCAGTCCAGAAGCCCAGGAAGCTGAGGCTCTCAAAGGGGAAATCCCTTCCTCCTTGATTCCCAGTTCCGTGTGCTTTCCACCTCCCCAGGTGCCTCTGGTTGGTGCTTCCATGGAACTGAAGGATGCAGCAGAGGTGAGATGCAGTAGAGACAAGGGTGTACCAACACCTGCCTGTGCACAAATGCAGGTTTTATTCAAGACGCCTGTGGGGGCATTCAGCACTCGTCTGCTGACTCGCAAACACCTTCACCTCACAGCCTCGTTACCACACAGATGGTCACCACCTTCCTCACTCTGCAGATGAGGACTAGGAGGCTCAGGGCCTTCGAGTTACGAGTTACCAGTGGTGGAGGCAGGCCCTCACAAGCATGTGGGGAGGCAGCACTTGGAGCTGGGACAAGGTCCTGCCAGAGTCACAAAAGGCAAAGACGGAGGCGTCAGCCCCAAGGCCTTAGGACAGAGGGACCAGATGAAGGGATCTGTAGAAGGTCACAGAAGGAATCAATGGCAAAGCCAGGACAAGAACTCTGGATTCCTGACTCCAAACTTAACTACTTATAAGAGGCGACACAGAGATGTGGGGGCAGAAGCCAGGAGCCAGAGTCCGTTCCCTCACCTACTGCTGCTCGGTATTTAGGGTGGTTGCCACTGAAGAGTGACCTGTTGGAGGTTGGAGACCCAGGGCTGAACAGCTTTGCCCTTGGAAGCCTCTAAGCTATGGGGTCCTTGTCTCTGTATCCTAGCACTCTGCATGGTTCTCAGCACACAGCTGCAGTGGTAAATAAATGAATGATGTGTGAATGAATGAGTCAAACCAAACTAATTGGAAATGAGGCTAAATGGGGGTGGGGGGCACTGTGGTAGAAGAACAGGGACTGGGACTCAGGACTCTGCCTTCTCCTTCTATCCTGCATCATTGGGTATATCAGGCATTGTGCTGAATGCAAACCATGGACAAGAGAGTATCCCAGGAGAGAAGGGACAACTGAGCAATAATAAGGAAGCATGAGGTTGCATGTTCCTGCTGGACCCAGACCATTGTGTGGCCCAGAGCAAGTCCCCGCCCTCTCTAGGCCTCTGTTTAGGAGTAGGAGTTGGGGTTAGAGGAAATTATCTGAGCTCACTTCCCACACTGCTCTCCATGGTGGCGAGCACATGGTGGGCATGCAGCCCCTCCCCACTGCAGAGAATTATGGAGTGGGTGGGAAAGAGCAAGGACAGGCAGAAGTAACCTGGCCCAAGGGAGGCAGACAGACACTCCTGGAAGCTGGGTCCCCAGAGTCTGTGCAGCGAGAGGTAACTGGCTGTGACAGAGGAGTGAGCCAGTAGTCAATTCCATTCAATAAAACTCTGATTGCCTAGGAGCCCTATAAACAGCAAGCTTCCCTGTGGGCCTGAGTGCACTCTGCTTCCCTCCCTCCTGCCGGCACCTGCTTTGCCCTGGCCAGTGCAGCCCCTTGCCAACCTGAAAATGTCCCTCAGCTTCTGGTGGGAGGTGGGCAGCCAAGGGTTGCATGCCCCCTGGCAGGTGAGGGCTTAGGCCACCGGGCAGTGGGAGGAGGAGGGAGCCAGAATCACTTAGCCTTCATTAGTCCAAATTAAAATCAGGAGTGAGATGACAATTACAATTTGCAGTGGACTAATTGTTTTCCCTCAGAAGCTGATCATTTTGCAGATTGGGGAAATTAATTGTTTCAAATCCCAGGTGGATTAGCTTTGAGCCCAGCTGAGGCAAGGCAAGGCAGCCTCTGCCTTCTCCTGGACTGGTCCTCCACCTCTTCAGCACCTCTCAGGCCAGCTCCCTAGCCTCACGATTCTGTCCTTTGGGATCTTCAGGCAGAGAGAGACTGAAGGTCTGAAGATCCCAGGTGGAAGGAAGGGAGAGCATTGGCAGAGGCAGGGCTGAGGAAGCAGCTGGCCAGAAGGTGCAGCTGTTTAGAAGCCAGCAATGATGCTGCCAGGAGGGGGCGCTCTAGCCTGCAGGTCCCATCTGGAACCTGCCTGACAGCCTCCCATCTGCCCAGTGGAGGGGTGGGCTCTGGGAAGTCTCCTTGGATTTGCCAGGAATTCCCATTTCCACGGAGCATCTAACAATCACTGTAACATTTGTTCGTTTGTTCGTTCATTCATTCATTCATTCGTTCATTCAACAAACACCAGTGGCTTACTCTGTGCCAAGCACTGTTTAAGAAGGCCTAGGGACCCTGCAGTGAACATTACAGACACTATTTCTTTTCTTGCGAAGCTTACATGGGTAGAAGGGAAGGAAGGATGGAGAATAAACATGGAAGTAGATAAGACATCAGATGGTAACAAGGGCTAGGAAGGAACGTGGCAAGTAGAATTAAAGATGTCCACACCCTAATCTCTGTAATCTGTTACTTTAGAGGGCAAAAGGGACAGTGAAGATACAATTAAGGTGATAGACCTTTAGATTAGGAGAGGGTCTCAGATTATCTGGTGGGACAAATCTAATCACAAGAGTCCTTCAGAGCAGAGAACTTTCTGAGCTAGAAGCGGAAGAGATTCCCAGCAGGAGAGGACTTGGTGTCCAGTTGCTGGCTTTGAGACGTAGGGCATCATGCACAGGGCTGAAGAGAGGCCTCTGGAGCTGACAGCCAGCGAGGAAACGGACGCCTCCGTCCTACAAGCACAGGGACCGGCACTCCACCAGCCACCTGAAGAAGCTCGGAAGCACACTCTCCCCGGAGCCTCCAAAGCGGACCCTTGATTTTGGCCTTTTGAAACCTGGAGCTGAGAACTGAGCCAACACAGGTGGACTTGACCCACAGGATTGTGAGACAGAAAGTGTGTGCTGTTTCAGGCAGCTGGATTGGTGGTGCTTTGTTACAGCAGCGATAGAAAACGACTTCAGGAACTAAACAGGGGGATTACTCTGGGTGGCTGGGGAGGCCCCTGAGGAGGGAGACCTGAATGATGAGGAGTCCTGAGACTCCAACTGCCCCCCACCCCAGCGCTCGCAGTCTTGAGCGAACCAGGTGGTTGGTCACTGTGAGGCGGAGGGAACAGGCAATGGCGGTGGGCTGGGGGTTTCCAGGAGAAATGCCACGGAAGCCTCCTGAAGGAAGTGCTGTCGGGTGCAGGAGCAGCTGGCCGGCCTGCTGGGGAATCTCCTCAGAAAACCCTTTAGAATGGGGACTGGGCAAGTCTGGCTAAGGTGTAAGGTGTGGGAGATAGGTGAGAACTCCCCTATCTAGAATCTTCTAGAATTTCCTCCCAGCCATGGGGCTTAAGAAGGACCACTGCCTTCCCAATCCCACCCGAGGGCTATCTCTTTTCTCCCTGTTCTGCCTCCCTTCCCCAGCTGGCATCGGCCAAGGCCCAGGTTTTTCTCCACAGGCCAGGGTACCAGGTGCTGCTGGTTTCCCAGTGGGATATTGGTGCACAGCCAGCAGCACAGAGCAGGGGTTATGTAAGGCATTTTAAATTAGACAACAGGAGGCAGAGGAGGGAAGGAGGGAAGGCAGAGGATGGGACCAGCTTCATGCCCTATCAGAATGGCACCTTTGAGCCTAAAGAATGCCTGAGAGGCAGAGGGCAAGGGAAAAACAGAGATGGGCGGCGGGCCCCTCATACTCTCCGCTTCCCCTGCCCACCAAGGCTCCACCTTTGCGTGCACCATCCCTGGCCCAGGTCAGCTGGTGACTTCCAAAACGCAGGGCAGGCAGGACGCAGCTGTTCAAGCCCAAAGCAAGGGGCTGTGTGCTGGCAAGGGCAACGAAGGACCCGAGTTAAATTTTTGGCTTTGTCTCGTTAGCTGTGTGATGTCTGGCAAGTTAATTGCTCTGGGTCTCAGATTTCTCTTCTGTACAATTAGAGTCATAATACCTACTTTACAGGGTGGTTGTTGCAAAGATTAGAGATGTCAAAAAGTGCCCCACATGGAGTAGGTACTGGATAAATGGTAGCAATTTCAATTACGAGCACTGAACCTCCCATCCTGAATCCCAGCCCCCTTAATCCAACGTTTCTCAAATCAGGGTGGGCCCAAGAATCACCTGTGGTGCTCGTCAACACGCAAACACCCATCCTGCGTCTCTGGTCCCCATTCTGCAGGCCTGTGGGTAGAACTAGCTCCCAAGCAGATGATTCTGGTGTAGGCAGCTGAGGCCACACTTGCTGTCCCAGGCCAGTGTCTGCCTCCTGGGAAAAAGAGCTGGCCCAAGGCTGTTCTGTGCTTGTACCCATTTTAGAAGCTGCCTCCACAAGCGGAAACAGCTGGCTGGGAGGTGGCTCCTTCCCCCGACTGGGTCTGTGCCGTGGGTAGTCTCCACACCTAAGTAAGGTGACTTGGTGCTCTGCCTCCTAGGTTGTTGTGAATCCTCTGAAGGTCAGAGCTGGAAGGCACCTGTGCACGCACCTCATTTTGTTTCCTTGTTTTTCAATGGAGGAAACTGAGGCCCAGAGTGGGGAGATGCCTTGTGACTCTGACCTGCAAGGTGAAAGTACTTGGCTGCGTGACTGCTAGCCCTTCCCACTTCTGAAGTTCTGGGTTTGGGGAGTTACTCAGGAGTAGGCACTGCTGGCCCCAGGTGGGGGAAGCCTCAGGGAGGCCCAAGGCTGACTGGCTTTCTTGGTCACTAATTAACCTGATTTTCTAGCCAGGATGTCTGTAAGACCTTCCTGCTCTAGGTCTTATTCTGTTTATTGTCTACATTTGGAGGACTTTATCATTTTTCCTTTTTTTCTCTTTTCCTCCTCCCTTGTTCTCTCTCTATATATACATTCACTGAAGCACTGACTCCCTGCTTGCTCCCTGCTAGGCACTGGGAATACACACGGTGAGCAAGACCCGGCTGTCCTAGGGAAGCTGTCAGCCTGGCAGGGCAGACAGACACTCACAGGGCTGATGTGGCCCAAGGGCTGTGAGATGTGACATGGGCACTAGCCATGCCAGATAATGGAATGTAGAGCTGCCCAGTGGCCCTCAGAGTGTCCTAGCTTTCCTCTGTACCTCTCTCCTGCCTCTGGTTATCGGCCAACAAAAACCTAGTGATTTGCCCTGGCTGGTGTGGCTCAGTGGATTGAGCCCTGGCCTGCGAACCAAAAGGTTGCCAGTTCGACTCCCAGTCAGGGCACATGCTTGGGTTGCAGGCCAGGTCTGCAGTAGGCCGTGCACGAGAGGCAACCACACATTGATCTTTCTTTCCCTCTCTCCCTCCCTGCCCCTCTGTCTAAAAGTAAAAAAAAACTTAAAAAAAAAACCAAACCTAATGATTTATCTATGATGGAGTACCAGTATTGAAAAGTTAGAAAATATGGAAAAACACACGCAGAAAATTTAACAAGCTCCTCTTCCACCTCCTAACGCCAACCACTGTTACTTAGGTGCACACCCTTTCAGGCGCTTTTCTCTGGTGGTAACCATGCTTACTGTGTGCCTTTCTCCCTGGGTTTCATGGCATCTTTCCTGTTTGGGTGGGGGACATTGTTAAGTTACTTTTGGAAAAGTGGTAAGTCTCTTGAAAATTTGCATATTTGAAAATATCTTTATTTGATCACCTTAATTCATGATAGACTGACTGCGAGTATAATTTTAGACTGGAACTAACTTTCCCTTGACCAATGCCATATACTTTCACTTATGTTTAGAATCTAAAAACAAAATAAATAATAATAATAAAAACAGAAACAAACTCATAGATTCAGAAAGCAGACGGCAACAACAATTAAAATAAAAAATATTAATAAAAAGAGAACAGACTGATGGTCGCCAAATGGAAGGGGTGGGGGGGCTGGGTAAAACAGGCAAAGGGATTAAGAAGTACAGTTGGCGGTTACAGTCATGGGATATAACGTACGGCGGGGGGAACACAGTCAATAATATTGTAAGAACTGTATGGTGTCAGGTTGGTGCTAGACTTGTTGGGGGAATCACTTTTTAAGTTACATCAATGTCTAACCACTATGCTGTACACTTGAAACTAATATGATATTGAATGTCAGTTGTAACTGCAAAAATTTTTGTAATTTTTATTTATTTTTTAAAGTTTATTTTACTGATTATGCTATAACAGTTGTCTCATATTTTTCTCCCCTTTTTCCCCCCTCCACCCTGCAACCCCCTACCAGCATTCCTCCACCCCTCTTAGTTTGTGTCCATGGTTCGTACAAATAAGTTCTTTGGCTTCTCCATTTTCCACACTGTTCTTAACCTCCCCTTGTTTTGTGTCTACCAGTTATGCTTCTTATTCCCTGTACCTTTCCCCCATCCTCCTCCCTTCCCTTCCCTACTGATAACCCTCCATGTGATCTCCATTTCTGTGTTTCTGTTCCTGTTCTGCTTGTTTTATTACTTTGTTTTTGTTTTTTAGGCTCAGTTGTTGATAGTTGTGAGTTTGTTGTCATTTTACTGTTCCTAGTTTTGATTTTTTTTTCTTAGATAGGTCCTTTTAACATTTCATATAATAAAGGCTTGGTGATGATGAACTCCTTTAACTTGACCTTATCTGGGAAGCACTTTATCTGCCCTTCCACTCTAAATGATAGCTTTGCTGGATAGAGTAATATTGGATGTAGGTCCTTGCCTTTCATGACTTTGAATACTTCTAGCCCCTTCTTGCCTGTAAGGGTTCTTTTGAGAAATCAGTTGATAGTCTGATGGGAACTCCTTTGTAGGAAACTGTCTCCTTTTCTCCTGCTGCTTTTAAGATTCTCTCCTGATTGAGGGTAGGATTTGGGGGTTGGTGGGGTGGGGGAGAGTGGTGGTGGGAAACTGGAGACAGCTGTACTTGAACAATAATAAAAAAATAAAAACTAATTCTCTCCTTATTTTTAATCTTGGGTAATATAATTATGATGTCCCTTGGTGTGTGCTTCCATGGATCCAACTTTTTTGAGACTCTCTGAGCTTCTTGGACTTCCTAGAAGTCTATTTCCTTTGCCACATTGGGGAAGTTCTCCTTTATTATTTTTTCAAATAAGTTTTCAATTTCTTGCTCTTCCTCTTCTCCTTCTGACACCCCTATGACTCAGATGTTGGAATGTTTAAAGTTGTCCCAGAAGTTCCTTAGTCTATCCTCATTTTTTAAAAAATTCTTCTTTCTTCATTATATTCCAAACCACTGATTTGAGTCCCTGTTTCCTTCCCTTCACTGTTGGTTCCTTGTATATTTTTCTTTATTTCACTTTGTATAGCCTTCACTTCTTCCTCTATTTTGCAACTGTACTTAATCATTTCTGTGAGCATCCTGATTACCAGTGTTTTGAAGGCTGCATCTGATACGTTGGCTAGCTCCTTGTCATTTAATTTTTTTTTCTGGAGTTTTGGTCTGTTTTTTCATTTGGGCCATAATTCTTTGTCTCAGCACACCTGTCACATTATAAGGGGCAGAGCTTTAGTTATTCACCATGGTGCCTTGTGTGCTGTTTGTGGGGGGACAGTCTAAGAGGGAACAATGCTGCTTGCTCAGCTCTCACCCCACTTTCACACCCTGCTACTCACAAGCAAATTGGGCCTTTTTGGTACTGATTCTTAGGTAGGTGGGCTTTTGTATGTTCTAAGACCCTGTGGGTCTCTCCAATGAACTCTCTTGTGAGGCTGGGAGTTCCCCCCCAACATCACCGCAACCCCCACAGGTTTTTACAGCTAGAGTTTTGAGGCGTTCGTTTTCCACACTGGAACCCGGGGTTGTGCAGTCTGTCTCGCTTCCCAGTTGTTCCTTCCAGCTTATCCAAACACGAATGTGGGACCACCCAGCCTGCTAGCCACCACCTCGCCCACCCAGTCCACCACCTTGACATGTATCCTCTTCACCCTGGCTGACTGTCTCTGCCCCTCCTATCAGTCTGGATAAATGTTTCTTCTTTAATTCCTTGGTTGTCAAACTTCCATACAGCCCAATATTCTGGCAGTTCTGGTTGTTTTTTGGTTTTAAGTTGGTTGTTGTTCTTTGGTTGTGCAAGGAAGCAAAGTATTTTGACCTTGCCTCCACCTTGGCTGGAAGTTAAAAAAAATTTATAAAGAAAAGAAATAACTTTTCCTCATGTGTTTGAGGGCATTTTTCCATTACCTACTTGCCTGTAGGATTCTTTTAAAAATCTGCTGTTATCCTAAATTGTCTTTTTCTTTCTAGATACTTGTCGACTCTTCACTTTATCCCTGACAATTTGAAATTTAAAAATTTTGTGCCTTTGTGAAACAATTGTGCTGGGCGCCTAGTGGATCCTTGCAAACTGAAAAGTGATCATTTTCATTTGAGGAAATGGAATATCGTTTCAATTCTAAGAGCTCATTCCTGTTCTCTGCATTTTCCTTACACAAAAATCACCCAAATGTCCATCAACTGGTAAATGGATAAATAAAATGTAAAATAGCCATACAATGCAATATTATTCACCCATAGAAAGAAATGAAGTACTGATACCTGCTACATGGATAAACCTGGGAAACATCACATGAAATGAAATAAGCCAGGCACAAAGGCCTCAGGTTGTATGATTCTACTTATGAAATGTCCACAACAGGCAAATCTATAGAGACAGAAAGCAGATTATCGGTTGCCAAAGCCTGAGGGAAGAAAGAATGGGGAGTGACTGCTTATGGGTCTGAGGTTTTATTTTGGGAAGAGGAAAATGTTTCAGAATTGGATTGTGGTGATGGTCGCACAACCTTGTGAATATACTAAAGACCCACTAAACTGTGTACTTTAAATAGGCCCCTGTTCGTGTTGTGTGGGAATAAAACCCTCTTTCCTTCTCTGAGAACATCCACTGTGGTGGTAGTGGCAATGGATTGTATGTTTTACTCCCTGGATAATTTTTTATTTCTGCAAGTTCTTGTTTTCTGTTTATTTTGGCTTATGCTTTTTTATATTGGATGCTTTCCTTAAAAATCTACTAATCCTTAGCTGATGGCTCATATTTATGAGTGAGGCATTTAAAAGTTGACTGGAAGCTCCGTGCATGGACAGAGCTTGCTCACTGGTCAGTCTTACCATGGGAGGTTTCAGTGAAGTCACCCAAATGTCACCATTTGCCCAGCTACCAGCATTCCTAGAGCCAACAGAAGGAAAAGGGCAAGGAGCTTCCCATTTGGTTTGTAAACTTTCCGCAAACACCCATTTTTCAACATATTGCCTCTCTCCACCCATACTTGTCCCCATGTCTGCAGGCCTGCACTTGTTGGTTGGGCTCAGCCTCTGGCGAATAAAGGTCTCTCCAGGATGCTGGGTGAGTAAAGTAGGGACAGCTCTGTGGTGAGATGGGGTGAGGAATCACTCTGGGGCATCACTCTTCTGAATTGGGGCCTGCTCCATATCCTGGCTTCAGATGGCACCAATTTCTGAGTTTTCTGTGGTTCTATGGCAGGAGTCTGTCCATTTCTCACTGGCTCCTTCTTTGGGGGTCTCCAGGTTTTTCTTTCTCTACCCAGCCAAGTCAGTTGGCTTTTCAACTCCCCAAACTATATAGATGCCCCTGACTCCCTTTGGTCTCTGCTCCTTTGCCCTTGAAGTCTTGGACCTTTTTACTCCTTTCCTTTTGTTTTAATGTGGCAGCAGGGAGACTCATGGATGTGTTCAGTCTACCATGTTTAGTCAAAATCCCTCTTTGCTGTCGTTTGAAAAGCAGCAGACACTTGGCATTCTCAGCTTTATCATAAAGTGGCTTCTTGTAACAACCAGCCCTGACACGACATGAAATAGTGCACAGTGCTGACTTGCAAGCGCTGTGATAGTGGTTCAGGGACGGCTGCGGGCAAGCTGAGAGTGAGGGGCTGCCCTTGCTGGCCATCATTCCATTTCTCAGTCATACTTTACTGAATTTTATGGGGAAAATTACATGGTAGTCTCTAATCCATGGATTCATGAAGGGCTATGATGTATCCCTTGAGAATGTCAAGGGTCTAGTGTACCTCTGTTGCTATGGAAACTAGTTTCCTGGTGACAGTTGGGCTTAGCGACATCCACCATGGTGCAATGCACGTGGATTCTGGCTCTGCTAATGGGCAGAGAGCAGTCCCTGGAGAGAGGGACTATCATTTTGAATCGAAGGGCAGATAAAGTGCTTCCCAGACAAGGTAAAGCTAAAAGGGTTTATCATCACCAAGCCCTCATTATATGAAATGTTAAAGGGACTTATTTAAGAAAAAGAAAAAGATCAAAACTATGAACATTAAAATAGCAATACATTTACAACTATCAAAAATTGAATCTGAAAAACAAACTAAGCAAACAAGCAGAACAGCAACAGAATCACAGATATGGAGATCACTCGGAGAGTCATCAGTTGGGAGGGGGAAGGGAGAGAAGGAGCAGCCATATCCTTCAGATGTCTCCTGAGTCGCCTCTCCCTCTGAGCACCCAGCATGGGGCCTGGCCTGGAGCACCTCAGCTCAGAGGATGAGGGACAGGGTAAGCCTGTCTGGCCCACCAAGATCTGGGATCCTTCAGGTGTTCCTGGAACTGCTTCCAAATCCAGCCCCCCGGGACTTCTGCTCAGAGTCACCTGAGTGAGGGAGAGTTGGCTCAGAGCTCCTTCAGAGGTCAACGGTCCATAATCAACTCTCAGAGCGTGTGTGGGAGGAGGAGGTGGCTAGGTCAAAAGTCATGTGTATTTGGCTTTGAAATGCATTAGTACTTTTCGTCCCTGACATCTTTACTGCGCAAATGAATTAATACGTGTTAAGTGCTTAGAACAGCCTGACTCATGGTAAGTGCTTTATAAGTGTTTGCTATTATTATTAGCACAAAAGTTGTATTTAACTTGGGTCCGCATGAAAACAAATTTGCATTCCCTGCCTCTTTGCAGCTCCCTCAGCTCAGAAAATGGACGAGCTAGAGACCCAGAGATTAACTCCTGGTCTTCAACTCCTCTTTACACAATGAACCACCAGCCACATATTTTGCTGGCTGGTTTGGCCCACTCACTAGACTGGTGAACTCACTCCCCGTCAGCCCTACTCTCCCACACTTCACCAAGAGCCAATCTGAAAGCTCTCTCTTTTGGGGCTGTGCTTATGGCTGCCCATCCCTGGCCCAGGAGTGAGGAGCTGGCCTCACTCTTCCTCCTCCCAGTTCCTTCCTCCCTGCTTCCTGTCTGCTGCTCCAGTGCAGCCCAGGTCTTGAAATGGCCATGCCCGGCCCGTGGGGCTCCCGCTCCTCTTTCCCAGCTGTGCACGCTCACCTCCAGGTCTCCCTCACATCCTCGCTTCTCCCTTCCAGCTGCTCCTTCTGCCTTTCACAGACGGGTCTCCACGGCTCCCAGCCTTTTCTGGCATCACCACCATCATCTCAATTTATCTTTTTTCTTCCCTTGGGCTACGACCCCCTTAAGGGCAGGTCTTGTCTGTCTTTAGTCTGAACACCTAGCACAGGCCCTGGCACATAACAGATGGTTGAAATATCTTTTTTTTTTCTTTTTGGGATGACAGAATCCTCTTCTTGTATTGCCTTGTTTTTGTATCTGCTTTACGTCCTCTGCCTGTTCCCTCCTGCATGTACACCCCCACACACGCGCACGCTCACACACACACCCTTGCTACCTTCCCCTCAAAGCCTCTGGGGCTGCTCCTCGGCCTGGCTGGGCGCGAGAGCGCGGGTGTTTCCCTTTCTCCGGGAAAGCCTTTCTGACCTCAGCTGCAGGAAAGGCCTAAATGGGTTGCCCAGCTCAGCATGTCAGGACTGATACCTGCTGATGAAGAGCCGGCTTGTTCTGTGCAATTTCCAACTCATTTGTCTTTTCATTTGTAGCTTAAATTGGCCAATTTCATCTGGAATGTGCTTGGACTCTTTGGCAATCCACATGTAACAAATGAGTGACCCAGCAGCTATGACAGAGAGACTGGCGGGGGAACAGGCCCAGGCCACCCAGGGCAGCACAGTGATGGTGCCGAGCCTCTGGAAGTACCGGCGCGTGAAGGATGGTGGCCAGTCCTGCTATCCACAGGCCTGAGGAGGGAGAGACCCTGGAAACCCCTGCTTTCTTTCTTTTCTTACATTTGTTCCTATCGACCTCCCCACCTACTTATATGAGGGAGAGTGGCAAGTGCAGGAATGGAAGATAGGTGTTTGGGCTTTTAAGAGTACGCAGCATCGACACACTGTTGAGTGAAAGAAGCCAAATGCTCTGATTGGATGAAAGTCAAAAACAGGCAAAACTAATCCAGTTGCTAGAACTCTGACCAGTGGTCGCCCCTTCAGGTGTTATTGAGGATGAGGGTGCATTAGGGAGTCTTCAGGGGCTAGAAGATTCCACGTTTTTATCCAGGCTGCAATATCGTGGTGGGAGCACAGTACATCTGGGAGTGAATTCACCAAATTGCACACTTAGGATCTGTGTGCTGCCCTGTATGAGTTCCTCCCTCAGTAAAAATGAGGGGGGCGGGGAGCCACACCAATGGTTTCCAGACTTTACAGTGCATAAAAATCACATGGGAGCTTACTTAAAAAATGGAGATTTCTGGATGCCCACCCTGGAACCTATTTAGTTTATCCATGGAGCTGCCTGGGAACTGGCACTGTTAACAGCCCTCTCTGCCCCAAGGGTGGTCACAGACCAGACAAGGCTACACAGGGGCTTGGACACCTGCCCAGTCAAATGGCATAAGGGCCATCCTTCTGGGAGCCATGAGGGGCAGCTGGGTGGTTAAGGGCCCCCAGATGCCCTTGGCAGGGAGGGCTACAGGTTGGCCACCCTGTAGCAGAGGAAGCACTGTCAGAAAGCAGCTGTGGTAGTGGGTGCTGAGGGGTTCACTAGGATCAGGTTAGGGAGTGGGCCCCCTCATCAGGGAAGATAATTACTCCAAGCAAGAAGGCCTCCTGCCCAGGGTGGCTGGGCAAACATTATGGAGCAGCAGTGGCTGGGGAGAGCTTGTCCCCAGCAGAGGTGGAGTGCCATGGAATGGCCTAAAGACTTTACAGGGACTGGGCACTGGGTCTGGTCAGTTGTGTAGTCCTCAGCAAGGACCTGCTGTTCACAGAAAGAGGGACCCAAGCCTGAAGACATGTGCCCAGAGAGGAGGCTCCTGGGAGGGTGTAGGCAAGGTGGCGGTCCCACAAATGCCAGGCTGAACTTCAGCTCAGAGAATGAGTCTGAAAATGTGTGCACATTATGTCTTCTGAGCCATCCTTGACTTGAAGGCCTGGGAAGGCTGGGCTATAGGAACAGGGAGCTAGATACAGGGCAGGAGGAAAGGAAAGGGAGCAACAGTTATCATATGTTGGACCCTTACAGAAACCATGCCATCTGATCCTCATGAGAGTTCTCTGCCATGGTTTACTTACGTGCACTTTATAGATGATGTAACCAAGACTAAGAGACATTTACCAAATTGTCCAAGGTTACAAACTCACAAACATTTGGAACTTGAACTCAGGTCCTTATGACTCAAGCCGCATGATCTTTCTATATTCTCTGCTCTCTCTCCCTCTCAACCTCTAACAATGATTGGACGTGGAAGAATTGCAGAAAGCTTTCTCACACACTGTCTTATTTGATTTGCATAAACACCTTGTGTTGGGCAGCTATGGGTCCCCTTTTATGGATGAAAAATTGACCTTCCAGTACCTCCAGGCTGCGGACCAGTACCAGTCTGGGCCTGCTAGGAACCGGCCACACGCAGGAGGTGAGGGTGAACGTAATGTGCCTGAATCATCCTGAAACCATCCTGCCCCCCGCCCCACCCCCGGCCCCTGTCTGTGGGAAAACTGTCTTCCACGAAACCGCTCCCTGGCGCCAAAAAGGCCAAGGACTGCTGAGGTAAAGAATAATCTGTTGGAGCTCAAAGACATGATAAGTGGCTAGGGACTGGACCTTAGACACAAGCCAGATGGCTCTAGATTGGCCGCCATCCCTTGTCTGGACGCAGAGAAACACAATCCAGCCCCGTCGTACGGGTTAGAGAATCTGAGGACGCCACTGCTCGCACACACTCTGTTTCTGACGACTGGAAGCTGATCTCACGTGACTCCTTCAGGGACTGAGGTGGAAACATGGCCTCCTCAGGGGCACGGAGGTCCAGAAGGCTCTGGTGAGTGTCTCACAATTATACAGGACATTGAGGCTAGAGCTGAGACTAGAACTCGTGTTTCCTAAAATAGACCATCTCCAGAGGCCTTCCGGGAAATTCCTTCCATCTCATGGTCTCTGGCCCAGGGGCCCTCGCCTCCATCCTTCATTTGGACCATGAACTGATACCAAAGATGAGAAGGAAGCCAGTGCTGGGGGTGGGGTGGGAGAGAAGGGCAGGGCAGTAGCCCCTGGGGGAATTTATGCCAAAGTGTTCATGGACCTGGGGCACATCATCAAGGGACAGGTAGGGACAGGGATAGGTCATACTGTGTTGCTGCCGTGACACTACCTCAAGGGGTTTTCCCAGGCCTTCTCCCTGGTTAAGGTGGCCATTATGCAGTCCCCATACAACATGTGAGGAAAACGTCGAAGAGGCAGCTGTGCTCTGGGTAGCCTGCCAATACCTGGACTGCTCTGATGTGCCAGTTTTTCAAACAGCGGCAGCCACTCCAGACCCTCCATTCTGCTCTCTGCACTTGGGGACCATTCGCTTGGTGGCTTCTTCCCAGCAAACACTCCTTGTCCATCCTGGTTTCTCCTTGCTGCCTACTCTACTCTGGGAAATGCAACCAGAATTATCCAAATCAGACCTAATCAGACCAGCAAATCGGTGGTACTCAAGTCATCACAGCACGCCCCAAGCACAAGTGCAAATGCTGTTTGGATCTTCCTGCAAGCTGCTTGTTGTGTCTGTTTGTGTTTCCTTGGATTATCCATTCTCTGCTCCCCGCCTCCCATCGACTCCCTGATGAAGAGGCAGGACGCAGTCCCCCACAGGCTGGCATTCATCTTCCCAGCCTGACCCTCTCGCAGGCTATTAAGCTGCTGTTGCAAGATCGAGGAGAGGAGAAAAATGAAAACAGTGCACAGAGAGCAGCAGAGGGCAAATGGGATTCTCTTAGAACAGGTCCATTGATAAGTCAGGCCAAGAAAAAATGGCCTCGAGCTTTGAAAAGCACAGAGTTCCCCAGACGGCAAGACCAGGTGAATGGACCTCCTCATTGGGTGGTTCACAGGAAGAGGCCAGGCTGGGAGTCTCTCTGCAGAAGGCTGGATAGCCTAGGAACCCAGGAAAAGGTTACAAAGGTCATTGCTGCCCGTCTCAATGAAAAAAAAAAGAGCAATTCCCCCTGCCTTGCCCCTGTTCCTCTCCCCCAAAGCATCACAGGAAGAGAAAGCCGAAGCCGACGGTCCAGGCCTATTACAGATTCATGATTGCAGCTTCACTCAGCCCTCTCTGCTGCAATCCTTTTATTCCTTTCTTGCTGCCACCCTAGCACACTCTGCTGCTTACTGTGCTCCCATCTGCACTTGACCTCGAGAAAGGCGACCTTGCTGACCTGATGGGACCAGTGGGATGAACAGGCGTGACCTCCTTTGTGCTCTACCACTCTGCCTCCATCCCTACAGTCTCCCCCAGCTGCCCATTCTCTCCTGCTTCCCTCTGGCTTAGGAGAGAGATTTCTTCCTTTTCAAAACCACCCTCTTCTCTTCCCTCCTCCGCAGGAAATTTAGTCCTTTACTTACCCTCTCTTCACCTTTAAAAACAACAATAAAAATGCCGCTCTTGTCTGTTATCCCCTCTGAACACAGACCCTGCCTGCTTATATCCCTGTGAGCTGCTGTCAGTCTCTCAGCTCTTCTGATCCAGGAGCATTTCCTCAGCTTTCAGCCTCCACATGCTGCTGGTGTCAACTAGCGTGGCTACAAAGCCTTCCTTCCTGCAACCCTCTCCCAGTCTTTGTGCTTTCCTGTGCTCACCCGCCCCATGGGGTCAGCAGTCTTTTGCCACATGGGCAGCCCCACCCTAGTGACCATCACATGCTGTCACCTTTTCTCTGCATTCAGTCCCCTAGAGTACCAAACTCCCCCTTGAGTCCTTAGAACATTGGTCCTAAACCAGACATGTCCCACCCTCTGCCCCAATATTGGCCCCACTTCCTAACTAGCCCATTCTTCCAACTGTCTGTTCAATCTCCCCAACTATTGCTCCATTCTCTTTAGGGAGATGGGGCTCCAACTCTTCCTTTGAGGTGCCCCTGACGATAGCGTGGCCATGTATGCCCGGGGGTCAGAGGACACAATCCCAGACGGTCTACCAAAAGGCCAAAATTACATTGAGGTCCTGTTTTGAACCTCTTTGTAAACTTCATACTA
Source organism: Tonatia bakeri (assembly GCA_004024845.1). NCBI lineage: Eukaryota > Metazoa > Chordata > Mammalia > Chiroptera > Phyllostomidae > Tonatia > Tonatia bakeri. Next base: position 13,663 of record PVIA01009915.1, on the reverse strand, counting down.
GATCCGTATTTGCTTTCCCCTAGCATCTGCTCCCTGAGTCTCTGAGTCGGTGTGGTACCACGGCCAGGAAGTGCGTCCCTGGTCTCCAGCGTGAGCCTCGCTCCTCAGGACACCTCCAGTTTCTTTTCTGCTAAATACCACTGGCTTTAGAGCCTGGACAATGTACTCTGGCATTTAATTATTCTTGATTGCTTAAGGGTGGGTTGGCGCTGTTGCAATTCTTTGAGGGCAGGGCCCAGAGTCTCACCCCTTTAATCTGTCTCCATGACCTGTGGCCCTTGATAAGGCCTTGATTGGACTAAAACCACAGGTTCCCTTTTGATGTCATAGGAGACATTTCCAAACACCCTCTGTGAAAGTCCCACCCTGGAGACCCCACTTATCTCCAATGTGTCCCTGGAGGCTGGCATTGGCTTTCTTGTTACCTTACCTCTCCAGATAGAGGAATGACAGAGGTGCTTAAGGAAGCCCTCTCCCAGGCGCTGTGCCCAGGATCAAGACTGGCCCAACACACAGTTCCTTTCCGATCATTTCATTGTACTTGGCTCTCCACACCGGAGGCTAAAGATTTCCGACCGCTCCACAAATCCTCCTTAATTAAACCTCCCGAGGCCTCTGCCCAGTGGCAGTAACTGGCTCCTCTTCTACAGGTAACAATGCCCTGGCTGGACTTTTCAGCTTAGGGTGGGCACTTTCAGGACCCAACCCACTGTTTCTGCAGATGGTTTCTGCAGCACAGCCCGACCTGGGAATAGCAGGGAGGGTGGTGGTGGTGGCAGGAAGCAAGAGCTGGGAGGGTTTCTCTGCGTTGTGCTAAAATGAGCAACCTACAAATTAGATGCAAGATTCCATGCAAATATGACACATATTAATTTGGAACAATTAGCTCTGGGCATTTTAGTCAATAAAATGCCAGCTCTGTAGGTGATCACTTTTATTTCCCCAATTATCCTTTTCTGAAATTCCAAGTGAAACAGAAGGCGCAGTTATGTGAGGCACCGAGAGGGATGTATTCCTCTCTTGCGAACGTCTAGGTGCATGGGCAAGGTGGACATTACAGCTACCTGTGTAAACACAGATGCTACTTCATCCATGTCCTTACTGGCAAACAGTCACCGAGCCCCCACTCCACATAGAAACACAATGCTGGCTGCCAAGGGAACACAAAGTGCCCTCATTCCATTGAACTCAGCACATGAAACACCTATCAAGTATCTATTCCCAAACATTTATTAAGTGTCACTTACTAGTCGTATGACCCAGGGCAAGTTAGTTGTCTCACTTGTGACATGGGGTGGTGTGCGTGTTCTGCAGGGGGTGAGTGGTTGGACTGTGGCCTGCGCCTGCCATGGACGGGACATGCCTCAGCAACAAACAGGCACAGACTATCGAGACAAGCCATGTCTTGGATGAACCTCAAGGAAATTATGCTGATTTTAAGAAGCCAATAAAAAATTATCTACTGTACTATTATTCCATGTGTGTAACATGTGTGGTAACACACAGTGACAGAGACGGGGAACAGATTAATGGCTGCCAGGGGTTGGGGGTGGGGGTGTGGCTACAGAGGAAGCCTCGTGATGATATAGTTAAGTATGCTGGTTGTTGGGGTGGCTACACAAAACTACGCACACACACATACACACACACACAAATCGATGCACGTATGCATGTTTAACTGGTAAAATTCAGGAAAGCTCTATGAATTATATCAATGTCAGCTTCCTGGTTTTGATATTGCATGATAGTTATATAAGATGTTAATATCAATATTGGGAGAGGCTGAATGGAGTAGGACTTGCCTGTATGTTTCTTTGCACTTCCAATGAATCTATACTTATTTTAAAATAAAAAGTCATTTAGACTTCTGGCCAAGATGGAGGCATAGGTGGATGCACCGTACCTCCACGCACAACCAAGACAGGGACGACAACAATTTAGAAACAGAATAACATCCAGAAATGACAGAAAATTGATCTGAATGGAAGTTGAACAACCAAGAAGTTGAATTAGACCCGTGCGCCCAGAAAGGTGCATCCAGGTAGGAGGGGCAGAGACGAGCATCCAGACACGGGTCTTGGAATGGAGAGCAGAAAGCGTTGGGACCGGGTGCATAAGGCATCTGGGGCACGCAAGACTGCAGCGGGAGGACCCTGAGTGTGTAGGCAGCAGCTGGCAGACCCCGGCCCAGGGGAAGCAACTGGCAACCGGCAGACCCAGTGAGGTGGTGATTGTAAAGCAAGGCAGTGCGCACAACCCAGGATCACAGCACTGGGAAACAGAGCCTCGGAACACTGATTGAGGTCACCTGTGGGAGTTGAGGTGCACGGAGAGATACCCAGCCTCACAAGGGAAGTTCTTGGAGGGTCCCACGGTGTGCACAAGCCCACCCACACGGGAATTGGCACCAGAGGGGCCCAGTTTGCTTGGGGGAAGCAGCAGAGGGGACTGAGGTCCCACGGAGAAGGGAGCAACTGCCATTGTTCCCTCTCGACCCTGCCCCCACATACAATGTCACAACCCAGTGACTGGGGTGCCCAGCCCTGGTGAACACCTAAGGCTCTGCCTCTTACTGTAACAGGTGCAACCAGACCAAAAGAGAGAGAGAGAGAGAGAGAGAGAGAGAGAGAGAGATGGCTCAAACAGAAGAACAAATCAAAGCCCCAGAACCCATCATTTTAAGCAACCGAAAGATAGCCAACCTATCAGATGCACAGTTCAAAACACTAGTGATCAGGATGCTCACAGAATTGGTTGATTTTGGTTGCAAATTAGATGAACAAATGCAGGTTATGATAAGAGAAATGGAGGAAAATGCACAGGGAACCAATAGTGATGGGAAGGAAACTGGGACTCAAAACAATAGAGTGAACCAGAAGGAAGAAAGAAACAATCAAATAGGAAAGAATGGAGAAATAAGAATTCAAAAAAATGAGGAGAAGCTTAGAAACCTCCAGGACATCTTTAAACGTTCCAACATCCAAAATATAGGGGTACCAGAAGGAAAAGAGGAAGAGCAAGAAATTGAAAACTTATTTGAACAAATAATAAAGGAGAACTTTCCCATTCTGGCAAAGGAAATAGACTTCCAGGAAGTCCAGGAAGCTCAGAGAGTCCCAAACAACTTGGACCCAAAGAGGAACACACCAAGGCACATCATAATTACATTAGCCAAGGTAAAAATGAAGGAGAGAATCCTAGAAGCAGCAAGAGATAAGGAGACAGTAACCTACAAAGGAGTTCCCATCAGTCTGTCAGCTGATTTCTCAAAAGAGACCTTACAGGCAAGAAGGGGCTGGAAAGAAGTATTCCAAGTCATGAAATGCAAGGACCTACATCCAAGATGACTCTATCCAGCAAAGCTATCATTTAGAATGGAAGGGCAGATAAAGTGCTTTTCAGGTAAGGTCAAGTTGAAGGAGTTCATCATCACCAAGCCCTTATTTTATGAAATGTTAAAGGGACTTATCTAAGAAAAAGAGGATAAAAAACATGTATAGTCAAATGACAGCAAACTCACAATTATTAACAACCACACCTGAAACAAAAACAAAAGCAAACTAAGCAAACAACTAGAACAGGAACAGAACCACAGAAATGGAGATCACATGGAGGGTTAGCAACAGGGGAGTGGGAGGAGGAGAGAATAGGAAAAGGTACAGAGAATAAGTAGCATAGATGGTAGGGAGAACATAGACAGGAGGAGGGCAAGAATAGTATGGGAAATGTAGAAGCTAAAGAACTTATGACACACGGACATGAACTAAAGCGGGGGAATGTGGGTGGGAGAGGGTGTACAGGGTAGAGGGGAGTGAAGAGGGGAAATGGGACAACTGTAATAGCATAATCAATAAAATATATTAAAAAATAAAAAGTCATTTAAAAATAGGGTGTAGTAGCTACAGCATAACATCATTTTATGATTCAGCAAGTTCATATAAAGCACTTAACGTAGCATCTAGCATGTAGTAGGCCTCGTTATGTCATTGTTGTTATTTCTGCATGCCATACACTAGGAATTCCAAAATGAGTAAGTCACAGTCTCTGTCCTGAAGAAGCTTCCAACCCAGCAGAAGAGGAAGATGTGGCAAAAAGATTTTTAACAGAGTATATTAAACCTCTTTTGAACCTCTTTGTAAACTTCATACTTGATCTTCCTCTGGGTACCAAGCTTGGTACCCAGAGGAGGGCTCTGGGCTCTGGGGAAGCTTTCCTGGAGAAGATGGCACGAGAGCTGAGGACTGAAGCATGGGGGGCAAGTCGAGTCTGGTGAGGAGAGTAGGAAGGGCACCGGGCAAAAGGAACCATCAAGCAAAGCTCAGAGGTGTGCAGCGGCTGGGTGGCTGGGGAACCAGCGGCAGTTGGGTGTACTTGAGCATTAGGAGGCAGAGGGTGGAGGGGAAGAGGCTAGCAAAGCAGGCAGAAGCCAAGCCAGGGAGGCCGTGTGTGCCCCAGGCACCCAGGTGGCACCCTTCAGGAGGCGGCTGAGCAGTCTCAGGAGTCCTGGCACAGCCTCAGCCCCCGGACTCTCCACTCTGTGGCTTCTCTGGGCACTCCTGCTCCTGGGACCCCTGAGCCAACACTGTCAGTCACTCTGTCCCCAGCACTAAATGAGGGGCTACTGAGTATATGAGGCAGGTAACAGACCCACGGGGCGCTCTGCAAAAGCCCGGTGCCCTTCACTAGACAAAGGCCTTCACTAGACAGAAGGTAAACTTACTGCAAAGCAACTGCATGCCACGTTCCAGTCACACCTTCTCCTACCCCATGGGCACTGCGGGGTTCAGGGGGCCCTACTCCTTCCATCTTGTGGAATAATCCAGAACTCACAGCAGCCTCTTTTCTACAAGCCGTATATGAAGCAGTGCAGACAGCACGGCAGTGGGGCCACAGCACTGGGCTCAGCCTAACTCTTCAGTGACCATTCCCGTGGCTGCACATATGCCACCAACCCTTTCTTAGCTGTACTTGCCCCAGTGTGGAGCAGTGATCACAACACATGGCCAGCTTCCTCACAGGGGTGGCTCAAAGGACCCTGGACAAGCCAACACCATAGGCAGGCCGTAAAGGACTGCTGTTCAGACATGAAACATGGCTGGTGTTGCTCTCGAAAGAACTGTTGCTGAAGAGGAGCCCACATCCCTGGTTGGAAAATCAGAATACGTCTCCTCTGAATCCGGGCAAGGTCTTTAGCTGAGGAGGGCGGGTGAAGGGAAAGGACAGGGGACAGGAGCAGGCGTCTGGTGTCTTTATAGAGTGGAACACTGGCGAGGCAGCAGTCATCAGGGCACACTCAGAAGGTAGCTTTTTCCTTCAGCTTTTTTTTAAAAGTCCCCACCTGAAAACATGGTTGTTGATTTTAGAGAGAGAGGAGGGGACGGAAAGAGAGAAACATTAATGTCAGAGAGAAACATTGAATGGTCGCCTCCCGGATGGGCCAGGACTGGGGATGGAACCTTTGACCTTTCGGTTATAGGACGACACTCCAAGCAACTGAGCCACACTGGCCAGGGCCGCAGCCTGAGGTTTTTGGAGACATCCATCTTAGTCAACGAGGCAGATGGATATGAAGACATGGGGCTCAGATGAAGGGGTGCAGGCTACAGAATTCCACTTGGGTGTCACCTGAATGCGTTTGGTAAGGGAAGCCGCCCATGAGACGGCCTCAGGACAAGCGCCCAGTCAGAAGAGAATGCCTCGAACCAGAGCATAAGGAAGGCCGAGGTTTAAAGAGGGAGAAGGGGAGGGTGACTCAGCAAAGAACGCTTGGGAATTACCAGAAAAGCCAGGATAAGAGAAGCCAAGGGAGAAGAAAGTGTCAGAAAGGAGGGAAAAATACTTCTGAGAACTAAAATCATGCTCCTGCACTTAGCGATACGGAGAGCTGCCTCAGCAGAATGAGGGGAGGAAGCAGACCGAAGTGGGGCAGAGGAAGATGTGGGAGGTGCAGAAGCCAAGGGAGCTCCAACGGTACAGCCACCTCTTTCCAGAAATTTGGCTTGAAGGGGAAAAGAGGCGAGGTGGCGGCAGAGAGGGGAGTTGGGCTGGAGGAAGGTTCTAGTCGCTGCTGCTGTTGAAGATGGGAGGACCTTGAGCGTGGTAGGGCGGATGTTCCTAAGAAGCCCAGAGGACAGGATCTAGGACCGAGGTGGTGGAAAATGGCCCGCAGTGGAAATGCCTCCTCTGCAGAGCAGGAGGGCAGGAGGAGGGGCCGGTGCAGAGACAGGTATGTGCGAGGGTCTGGTGGGGACGAGCTGAGGGAATTCTGCCTCACAGCTTCTATTTCTCCGTGAAGCAGGTGCGGTCCCAGCTGAGAGTGAGGGTGGAGGCGGAGGTTAGGGGAGGAGGGGGTGGAGAGCCAGGAGAGAGCTAACCAGAAGAATGCGGTAGGAACACCAGGTTCTTTGGAAGAATAACTAGAGTTGGTTATGGAGAATTTTTAGAGGTACCCATCTGCCTCATTTTGTCTTTTTTTAAGAGGTTGAGTTATCTGGATGAAGGCAGAAAGAAGCAGATAGGGTGATTAATCCAGACTGGGACTTTGCCAGCCTCAGGCAATAAAAAGACAGAGGGTCAGGAGAGTTTAGGATATTGGCAGCAGAGCTCTTAAAACGACAGAACATGGACTCCATCTGGACTCAGAGGAGGAAGACAGAGGAAGGTAATGAATGGCACGAAAGTAGAGGTGCCCGTGGACCAAAGATCCTGATGGGGTTCAAGAGTGGCCGTGTGGGAGTCAATGGACAGTGAGCTGGCCGACCGGGGGGCAGCCAGAAAGCAGGGACCTCTACTAGGTGATTTCCAGGTGACGGCAAGATCTAGGGAGCGTGTGGTTGGGGTGGGGCTGCTGGTGAAGGGTCTGAAGGTCTGTGGGCAGGACGGGCTGCCCACGTGGTCTCTGGCCTTACCCAGGACAACGGATGGGCGTGGAAAGGGGAGGATGTCTTTGAGCAGATCCCAAAGGCTTCACCAGACCAGGAAGGAGGCTGGTGAGGATAAGGGGGTGGGGGAATGTAGTCTGATGTTATGAGATATGGTGAATAATAATCTCTCAGAGAAATTATATTCCATTTCATCTGAAGTACATTCTCCAGAGTGAAAGGTCAGGAAAGAAAGTGGAAGGAGTCTTGAGAAGAGGTAACAGATGCAGCATAGGGCTAGAAGTTAGGAGATTTATACTTAATCCTAATGACACCAACATGCTGTGTGACCTTGGGCAAGTCCTTTCCCCTCTCTGGGCCAGAAGTGTCTCATCAATAAAAAGAGTTTGGAGGAATTGGTTAAGCTAGAGCTTCCCAGCTGATATTAGGGAACCACAAATCGGTTACAGGTGTGCCGAGATCAAGGTCCCCTTTGTCCTGGGTCTGAGTCCCTGAGCCATTGTCACGGCCTTTGCGTGCTATGATGTGAATGAGAAGGTGAAAAAGCAGTGGCCCAAACACTCTCCAGGGACCCAGCCACCGCGGAAGTTCTGTTTGCCCATCTCTGGTGCTCCGTCTTAGGGAAGGCTGTGGGGAGGTGGGTAGATGGACTTCTGCTGGCACTCCTCTCACCGCCCCCTCCCCTCCACACCACTCCCCTAGCTCTGCTGGCAGAAGTCCATCTGTAGGAAGAGAGGAAGCCAAGTTTCCCAGGCCCCACTGGCTCCCTTTGCCTCCCTCTCAGCACCAGCGAAGGGAGCTGTGACCTGCTCGGACACCCAGGTCAAGGCAGGTGCCTCTGTTCCTCCTCTGCCTATTGGCTGGTAGTTACTGGTGGCCTCTTCAAGCCTCAACAGCAGCTTATAAACATGGAGGAGCAGCCACCACTGGCTCCTTCTTCCACTATCCCGTCCTAAAAACAGACTCACCATCTCTGAGGAGTCAGGCAGCGTGTCTCACTGCAAAACATCCAGACAGAGGTTCATGATGCAGAGCTTTCTTTTGGGATTAGGCACTTCTCAGAAATCCACAGAAGATCCACTTACATGGGTGACCTCGGACCACGCTCTCTGCCGCTAGCCCTCCTTGGCCTCCCTCTCCCTGTCTCCTGTCAGACGCTATATGCTTAGAGAATGCACAGATAACCTAATTTTACTATAATCATGAAATACCAGGAAAGACCCAGCACCTGCCTCAGTACTTTGTACATAGTAGAAAGGCAATAAATATTTACTGAATAAATGAAGACTATTCTTGAATATTTAAAAAAGATAACCCTATCAAGCCCACCAGAATTTTTAAAATGATTTATCACATTGCTTGCATTGATTGGAATTGAAAAGAGTACTTCCAAAATTCTTTCTCACTTATTGATGCCTACTACATGCCAAGCATTTTGGAAGGGTGAGCTGGTTTCATTTTCACAAGCCTGTGAGATGGGGTGTGTTAACCCCATTTTACAGATGGGCAAACTGAGGCTCAAAGAGAGGTTTGAGAGGCATGTCCAAGGTCATAGAGCTGGTAAAGGAGTGACCACAGGATTCTAACCCAGATGTCTCCAACTTTAAAGCCAGGGTTCTTTTTAGCACTAGGCTGCCTCTTACAAGGACATACACGGAACAGAAGTAACTGAGACGGAAGCAAAGTGTTCAGGAAGGCTGCAGCAACACAGACTGGCTGAGGCTCCCCCCTCCCTTGCCCTGCGGAAGTAGTTTCGAGGTTGGGAAGAAAAGAGGAGGAGAGTCAGGCCCTCGCTCACCTCTCCCCCTTTGGTTGTTTGGCTGGCTCACCTCTGCAGTCTGGGGTTTCAGGCAGTGCCACCCTCCTCGGTTTTCTGAGCCTGCAAGGGACCACAACGCTGCAAGAACCCCTCCTGTGGCTACATGACCCCTGCTCCCCTACCCACGAAGCACAGTGACTACTGGGCCCAGGAGGCCCAGCCTAGCCCCCTCCCTTCACCACAGAGAAGGTGGCTTGGATCCTGTCCACCTGGGGACTAGCCTTGTTCTCAGGGCCACAGGAACAGGCAGGAGTGGCAGAAAACACGAGTGGTCTGATCTGCCACAGAAGAACATGGCTGCCAGCACCTCCACATCTGTTTGCCTCCGACAGGTGAGCAGCTGTGCTCTACAGCTGTCTGTCCATCTGTCTCTTTCTCACGCTCCCAGAGAGGAAGGACCTGAACCCGAAGCAGCAACCTCACTCCAGATATTAATCAGCTGGGAAGAAGAAGGGTGGAGCTGGAAGACAATTGTACCTCTCTCTTCATCCAAAACTCAAACCCCCTCCCCACTTCCAGGCTCCTCTCACCGCCCCCTCCCCTCCCCACCACTCCCCTAGCTCTGCCTGCCAAGTGCTGCAAATTACCACGCATGCCAATAAGTCATTAGAAACCAGACCTGGCAAAAGTGGGGTTGCTATGGAGACCAACACCAGGAGCTGGCAGCCCTGGGGGCCAGCCTGTGGCTCCGGTGTGCTGTGTGGGAGCTGGGAAGGCCAAAACACCTGGCCAAGGGGAGATACACTATATGCTATGGGCACGGGGCTCTGCTGCCTCCTCTCCCAGCCCCCCCCAAGGCTCTGGTCCGACCCACTTGAAGCATATTAGGCTGTGGAAGAGCAGGTGTAGCCTGGGCCAGGGGGCCTAGCCCCCTCCCTTCACCACAGAGAAGCCACACAGCACACATGCTCAGCGTGGATAATGTCCACCTGGGGACTAGCTTTAGGGACCAACCCCCAGAGGCCAAGGACCAATGATAACCCTTAGCAACCTGAGCTGATTGCCTATGTTTGGAGGAAACTGAGGCCCAGTGAGGGGCTGAGGGCAGCACAGTACTCCAACAACACTCTCTCAGCTTCCTGAACCTGGAACTCACTTTGCTCCTGCCCAGCACTGAGTACAGTGCCTGGGCCCCATAGGTCAAAACCCATACATCCATTTGCTGAAAATGGCCGAGAGAAGGTGTTCAAGCATCTGGAATTTCTGACAAGACAGCAGAACCCTGGATGGGAGTCCCAGCTCTTCCGCCTACTCAGTGTGACCTCGCACAAAGCCACTTCTCTCTGGGCCTTGGTTTCGTCATCTGGACAACAACTGGGATGTGTTTCAGGCACAGTATATTCCTAATTGAGCTCTTCTAAGTTATGAAGCAACTCCTCATGGTCAGGGGTCAAGAGGAGGCCGAATCAGTGAGGTTCTGGTCCATTTGCTTTGCTCCAGTTACAGAAGCCTATTAATTTCCTGTTGCTGGTGTAACATACGAGGTCTGTCTGGAAGAAGTCCAGCCATTGTTAATATAAGGAGAACAGTATGCATGGCATCAATGTAACCTAAGCCAAAGAAAGTGGACTGGAGTGTGCATGCGTGAACAATGATGACTTCACTGTACTAGTCAGTGGGGGCGGTAGCCGCTGTTGAGTGAGCATGTGTACTGCGTGGCTATTGCACTCAAAATGACTGAGCAAGTAGAACAAGGAATCTGCATCAAATTTTGCATTAAGCTTAAACGTTCCTCCATGGAAGCTATTTGGATGATTCAGAAGGCTGCAGCTATGGGCAAGTGGTGACTGGCAACTTCATCACGACAGTACGTCTGTTCATGAATCACATCTCATGCAGAGGGTTTTTGAGAAACATCAAATCACCCAGGTGACTTGGCCCCACCACAGTCCAGAATTGGTGCCCTGCAACTTCTGTTTTTTCCCCAAACTAAAATCACTTTTGAAAGGGAAGAGATTTCAGACCATCAATGAGATTCAGTAAAATACAACAGGGCAGCTGATGACAACTGGGAGAACTGTGTGAGGTCCCAAGGTGTCTACTTTGAAGGGGACTGAGGAGTCATTGTCCTATGTACAATGTCTCTTGTATCTTATGTCTTCAATAAATGTCTCTATTTTTCACAGGACATGGCTGGACACCTTCTGGGCAGACCTCATATCACCACAAATTTAGTGACTTAAAACAACACAGATTTATCTTCTGGTGCAAACATGAGTCTGGCTGGGCTAAAACCAAGGTGTCATCAGGTCTGTGTTCGTTTGCGAAGGATCAAGGGGAGAATCTGTTTCTTGGCTTTTTCTGCCTTACAGAGGCCATCCAAAGTTTTTGGCTCATGGCCCCTGCAGTCTTCAAAGCCACCAGGGGCCCATTGAGTCTCTCACATCCCATCCCTCTGACGCTGACTTCTGCCTCCCTCTTCCACATTTAAAGAACCCTTGTGATTACACTGGGTCTACAGGATATTCCAGGACAATCTGTTCACTTTAAGGTCAGCTAATTAGCAAATTTAATTCCATCTGTCACCTTAATTCCCCTGGCCACGTAACCGGACATTTTCATGGTTTCAGGGACGACTGCACAGACATCTCTAGGGGAGGGCATTATTCTGCCTACCACACATGTGCTTTGAAAAATGGATCAATTTCTATAAATGTTGGAAAGACACATGACCGAGGGCTCACAGGTGCCATCGGTTTTAAAGTGCTATGACCTGGACCTCTCCTTTTCTCCCCGGGGGATCATTACCTGGAATTCAGTGGCAAGCGTGGGGCCTGACCATCAAGTATGAATGCTGCAGCCTTAGGCTGTCCCGGTGGGGTGTGCACAGGGGTGGTTTCTGTCGACCAGAAGAGAGATCTTCAGGGAGAAAAGAATGAGGGCTACCAAAGTCAGGTGGAGCTGTGTGTGTGTGTGTGCGCGTGTGTGTGCATGCGTGTATGTCTCCATGTGTGCAAGTGAATGACCTCTCCCATTAGACAGGATGATTGCTGAGGCCACGACTGTTTTCCTTTGCCCCCCCATTACCCATCCCCATCTACTGGCACTGCACCTGGTGCAGAAGTCACACTGATTTAACTAACAGTTATAAAAGTGAGATGCCATCCTTTCCTCCCATACCTTGACCTTCAACACTGTCCTCTTTCTAGATCCATCCAGAAGAGTCCCCAGGTTATTTGTAACAAACTCCAGAAACAGTATCAAGTTCAGAAGCATAGGTCTTAGAACCTTCCTGCTAGTTTCTTTCCAGCACCATGGGGATCAAGTCTAGCACTTGCAGCTGAGACAGGCTCTGACTTGCCCTGAGGGAGACGGTGGCCTCCCCTTCGCTTCCCACACACCAGAACCTCGGTGAGATGCCCTCTGCCAACTGTCTTGGACCCAAGAGGGCTGGGTAACAAAACCCTTATGAGAAAGGTTTCCTGGGTATTAATCACAGCCCTTGTGTTTTATGATTTTATGCAAACTACTCACCTTCTTTTTTCCTTGGTATAAATGGCAGCTCACTCCGGCTCCTACCTCTATGATATGTCCCCAGGGACCCCCAAAGAGAAATGTGATGAGTAGGAGAGAGCTATTCTTTGGAGAATAGGCCCTGGGGAAACTGAGGGGGAAAGGAATTAACAATTTTTGAGCTTCTACTTTATAGCAGGCACTTTACACGGATTAGCTCCTTTAATGTGGTGGTTGAGAACCAGGGCTCTGGTGTCAGTAAGATGTGAGACTCAGCTCTGGCGCTGCCACTTGCCAGCTGTGTGTGGCCTTGGGCAAGTTACTTAATCTTTCCCAGCTTTAGTTTCCTGAACTGCAGAATGGAGGAAAATCATATCCACTTCAGAGTTACCTGGATTAAATGAGATAAATGTAGTGCAGCTTTTGGCACATCATAAGTACTCAACTCAATGTTAACTCTTATTGTTAACAAGTCAGTGAAGCGGGTATTGTTAACCCTGATTTGTAGATGGGAAAACTGAGGCTCAGAAAGTTAAGTAAAACACCCAACGGAGTGTGGGTAAAGAACAGGAACTCTAACCCACTGCCAACTGACTCCAGTTCCTCCGGACAGTGAGCTTAGACCTGCGTCTTAGAGACTGTGCCCACAGCCTCTGGGTAGAGTTGATGGCCCTCCTTTCTTGGCTGCCAGGGCCCAGACGAAGGAAGAATCTGCTTAGCAAAAAGGGTTGCACATGAGAGTCCTGGTTCCTGCTCTTGGGCTGGGCGTGGGGTGGAGGCAGGGTCGGGGGGGAGAGTGAGGTGCCACTGAGAAACCCCACTCCACTCCAGGGCACTCTCACTACAGGTCAGAAGTAAGCCAAACCCCAAGACCCAAGACCCGGACAGCCTCTCTCCAGGGAAAGAACAGACTCAGCCCTCATGGGGAGATGTCTGCTCGTTTTGATACAATGTTACCATATTTTGCAGTATATAATGTGCACCCATGTTTTTGGCTCAAACTTACAGGAAAAAAATCTTTCATTTCAACTTTTTAATTCAATTATTTATTTATTTATATTTAGAAACAAAATCGATTATTGTATTCCAGGGTATTATTTTGCATATGGATATCATTATTGCTTTCTAGAGTTACACTTTTAACACATAAGCATAAATGAAAGAATTAAAAGATTTTATATAGCTACGGAATTAGTATGATCCATGTATAGCGCACATCCTTATTTTTCCCTCAAAAATGTGGGCACAAAAGTGCGCATCATACACAGCAAGATACGGTATTTCCAGTTCACTGTATATGAAACAAACTGGAATGTTGTAGGACAGGGGTCCTCAACCCTCGGGCCACGGACAGGTACCGGTGCGGGCCTGTTAGGAGCCAGGCCGCACAGCAGGAGGTGAGCTTGCATGTAATGCACTTGAATCATCCCGAAACCATCCCCACCACCCTGGTCTGTGGGAAAATTGTCTTCCATGAGAGACTGGTCCCTGGTGCCAAAATGTAGGGGCC